>JARYGA010053381.1:0-27343 GCA_030545235.1 Helianthus tuberosus
AAGGTCAAAAACCCTCAAGCAATCATCTCCAAACACGAACGGAGCATCTTTCTCCAACAAACGGGTCATGGGTCTGGCGATTTTTGAAAAATCTTTGATGAATCGCCGATAGAACCCGGCATGACCGAGAAAGCTCCGTATAGCTCTAATAGAGGTGGGGGGCGGAAGTCGTGAAATAACGTCGACTTTAGCTGGATCGACTTCCATGCCCGCGTGAGAAATTTTTTGTCCCAGAACTATGCCCTCCTTCACCATGAAGTGGCATTTCTCCCAGTTCAAGACCAGATTCGTCTCCTCACACCTCTTCAACATCTTTCTCAAATTTTCCAAGCATTGATCGAAGGAATCCCCAAATACCGAAAAATCATCCATGAAAACCTCCATGGAATCCTCGATCATGTCATGGAAAATTGCAACCATGCATCTCTGGAAGGTCGCTGGTGCATTACACAACCCAAAAGGCATCCGCCGGTAGGCGAATGTGCCGAAGGGGCAGGTAAAGGTAGTCTTCTCCTGATCCTCAGGAGCGATAGGAATCTGAAAGTACCCAGAGAACCCGTCTAGGAAACAGTAATATAACTTCCCCGACAGACGTTCCAACATCTGATCGATGAATGGAAGCGGGAAGTGATCCTTACGAGTAGCATCATTGAGTTTGCGGTAGTCAATGCAAACTCGCCACCCAGTGACGGTACGGGTAGGAATTAGTTCATTCCTATCATTCGAGACTACAGTCATACCACCTTTCTTGGGTACAACCTGCACTGGACTCACCCACACAGAGTCCGAAATAGGATATATCATCCCGACATCCAATAACTTAATCACCTCCTTCTTCACCACGTCCTGCATATTTGGATTTAAACGCCTCTGATGCTGTGCACACGGTTTGTACTCGTCTTCCATCAGAATCTTGTGAGTACAGAAAGAAGGATTGATGCCTTTGATATCCATGATTTTCCATGCAATGGCTCTTTTATGAAGTCTCAGAACCTCAAGAAGCTGATTTTCTCACCCTTTTCCAATGACGCCGAAATTATTACTGGTAAGCGATGCTCCTCGTCAAGAAATGCATACTCGAGATGTGGCGGGAGTTCTTTCAACTCCAAAGACGGTGGATCTTCAACCGACGGTTTTGCTTTCTCTTCTTCTACATGGACAATTTCATGAAATGTCTCCGGACTCTGGGAACCATCGTCACCAATCTGATAGACTGGCTGCTTGAAATCGTGGCCCTCCTGCGTAATGCCAATCAGGTCCCCACACGACAGACGTGTGTCCGAATCAATTTCGTCAATAGTACCTTGAAAATGAGAGCACACACATGCATCGAAAATGTCGACGTAATAAAGCTTGTCATCGTGACATTGCGGATGCTGCATCGATCTTTTGATATCGAATGTCACGTGCTCATCATTCACTCGGAGCGTGATTTGGCCAGCTGCCACATCAACAATCATCCTCGCTGTATTGAGGAAAGGACGTCCAAGTATCAAAGGTACTTTTGAATCCTCGTCCATGTCAAGAATAACAAAGTCCACGGGGAAAACAAATTTATCAATTTTTACAAGCATGTTTTCCACAAATCCACGCGGATACTTGATTGAACGGTCTGCCAACCGAATGCTCATCCTAGTAGGTGACGGCTCACCTAGATCCAGTTTAGTAAAAACCTTATAAGGCATAAGGTTGATACTCGCTCCCAAGTCAGCCAATGCATGGCTAACAGACATGTTTCCAATCAAACACGGGAGCGTAAAACTACCTGGATCTCCCATTTTCATGGGCAGACGGTTTTGTAGAATGGCAGAACAAGTTTCATTCATCACCACACATGAAATATCCTCGAGATTTTGTTTATTCGAGAGGACACCCTTAAGGAATTTCGCGTACTTTGGCATCTGGGCCAAGGCTTCAACAAACGGTATATTGATGTGTAGTTGCTTAAACAACTCAAGGAACTTACCGTATTGTTCTTCATTCTTCTGCTTCTTCAGCCTGCCTGGATAAGGTACTGGAGGAGTGTAATCTTTGACCGGCTCCTGGACTTGTGCTGTACTTGCTGGGCGTAGCCTGGCTTGCACCTCGTCCGGTGTGTCAGTCGGGACCGCTTCAGTGATCGGTGCTGAGTCCGATATGACGGGTCCGGTAGGTTTTCCACTCCTGGTCATGACAGCATTCACATCCCTGTGTCCGCCCGGGTTTGGTTATGTATTACCCGGAAGACCACCCTGGGGTCTTTTAGACATCATCTGTGCCAGCTGACCAACCTGATTCTCGATATTCTGAATCGAGGCCTTGTGACTCCTCATTTCTCCCTCATGAGAAAGAAAACGATCCTCGCTCTGTTGGTAGCGTTTTTCAGCCAACTGATTCGCACTCGAGGAGCTAGTAAGAAGCTGAGACATCATATCCTCCAGCTTAGAACTAGACTGAGGGGCCTGCTGCTGGGAACTACTCCCAGTGCCCTGATTCTGATACGAATATGGATGCTGCTGGTAAGGTTGATTGAATTGCTGGAACTGCTGACCCTGACCTTGCTGTGGCGCTGGAGCGTGCTGAGTAAATCCCAAAGGGTTTTGATTGCCTGTATTCGCTCGCCACCCAAAATTTGGGTGATTTCTCCAACCGGGATTATAGGTGTTACAGTACGGGTTGTTCTGCGGCCTCACTTGATTACTCACGAAATCTACTTCTTCGTGGCCCTCATATATGACTCCCTGAAAACATGCCCCAGGCTCGTGTGACACTCCGCACTGGTCACATCCCGAGCCAGCATGCGCAATCATCTGGGACCTGTCGAATCTCGATGCAAGAGCCGAGATTTGTGCAGTAATGGCCGTATAGTCGTCTACAGCATGAACTCCTGCGCGAGATGATGACGATGATGCCCGGCCTCTATCTCCTTCCCGAAGCGAGCTGGATTTCAACGCGGCTTTTTCTATAATATCATACGCTTCAGTCGGCGTCTTAGTTCCTAGATCGCCTCCCGCGTTCACGTCTAATTGCTCCTGTGTATTGTAACTGAGCCCCTGATAGAACGTCAAAACCAGCTGTCGCTTGGAAAAGCCATGATGTGGCATATCAATCAACAAATCCTTGAATCTCTCCCAAGCCGCATGCAACGACTCGCCCTCGTCCTGGCGAAAAGATACAATTCAGTTCCGTAGCTTGTTCGTTTTCTCAGGTGGAAAATATTTCTGCATAAACTGCTCCGCCAACTGATTCCACGTCCTGATGGACCCAGCTGGGAGTGACATAAGCCAAGCTCTAGCTTTGTCACGTAACGAAAACGGAAACAACCTCAACCGAATTGCATCCTCCGAAACACCTGTAATCTTAAACGTGGAACAAATGTGGAGAAAAGCAGCAATATGCCTCCCGGGATCCTCGTGCTCACGTCCGTCAAACTGTACTGAATTCTGCACCATGTTAATAATACTAGATCTAATTTCAAAAGTAGGTGCATCAATAGTAGGTTGAAGGATACTCGGCTCCAGGCCTGCCCTTCCGGGCTGATTTGTCTCATTCAACGGTCGCTCATCGTCTGCCATGATTGCGTCTCCTCCTGAGCCCTCGGCTTCAGCGGGTACCACCGGCTCCGGCTCACCACTGGCGAGCAGTAGCCCAACCGCCCGACCTCTCGCGCGTAGAGGTCTCCTAAGATCACGTTCGGGCTCGTCTGACGGTTCAACAACTTCTGGAGCGGGGGTCGAGAACATTAACCTGCAAACGAAAATTTGACACAGTGAATATTTTATTAATAAAATAATGCTGTTTTTTTTTTCAGCTGAATAGAAACAGAATATTATTAAAAATGGGCTGAAAATTTTATAAAAATCTGAAAATGGGCACGAAATTTTATAAAAAATCAACACAATAAAAATAATCGAATCGGCTAATACAAAAATGATTTAAAGGTGCCGAAAACCCAATGAACAAATAAATCCGGATCGAATAAATAAATGGACTAAAAATTTACAAATGTACAAAAATGACTTGGAAAACGAATAAATAAAATAAAAGCAAGAAATATTAACAAATAAATGAACAAATAAATAATCAAGAAATTATACAAAATATTAACAAGTATATACACCGATAACATAATGACTCGGGTCGTTCCTAAAACTCGCCAGATCCCCGGCAACGGCGCCAAAAACTTGACGTGTGCGCATATATACATAATTTTGCAATGAAATTACACACGATTCGGTTTTAAATTTATAAAAGTGATTATTACTTTAACATCAAAACACACACGAAAGAGGCAAGTGTACCCCGTCATATATGTAGTAAAGTATCGGTAAGAACCAAGTATCGATCCAGGGAAATGGGCGGAGGAATAATACTAGACCTTTGTCACTAAACTACCGGTAAAAACATAAGTTTTGTGATTTTTAAATAACTAAAGTAAGCGTAAACAAATACATATAAAAACATAATAGATAATAGATAAATAGCCTTGCTTAATACACAACCACAGCATGTCAACTAAGTCGGTTTTGGCACTAGAAGCATTCGATCAATTTTCCAATTTGAGACAATTAGTATCCCTTTCGGGAATCCTAACATGACAATCATTCGGAAAGCTAAAACGATAAACACACTTTAACCACCTAAAATTGTTCTTTAACGTGCAATTGATAAATGTCTATGAAAATCTCTTAAAAATAAGTTAGTCATCCGTTAGGAGTTTTCTAACCGCACTTAATCAAGGAAAGAGACACCGATAAACACAATGCAACCACCGAGACAAGCATAAACTAGATTAAATCACAACCGAGTTCATTTTACAAATCTTGCACAATAATTCACCAAGATAACAATTTTGGCCTAAACTACTAACTAAGCTAACAACTCATGGCAAGAATTTATAACGACACCATCTAACCCGTTAAGGCCCTTACGTGACGGCAAGCTCTCTTGATTAACAATAATTACATTTTATTAAATCACTAACCATTTCTAGTATCATGATGCATACATTTAAACCAAGCTAAACTAGTTAACCAAGTTCAAAGTTTACTAATACAAGATTAATTAAGCTTCATTTTTCAACTATCTTAACTAACCAAGCATCAATCATCCAACATAATTACTTATAATCAAGAAATCAATATCAATAACAAGGTTGCAAACTAATCATCAAAGATTAACATAGAAAATGCTTCAAAATGTCATTACAAACAAAGATTAACACACTAATGATTATAATCAAGCAAGGGATTGTTGTGTTTTTGCCCAAAGGCTACAATAATACATAAACATTAATCTAAATGCTTGAAAGATTAACAAAATCATGGAAAGATTAGAAAACCAAACCATAAACAAGTACTAGACTAAGAATCCGGATAGTAATGGAGCTAAACGGCACAATGTGGCTTGAATCCGGGTCAAAAGCATAGCCTCCGGAGCCTGTAAAATCGCCTGTGAAGCTCCCAAAATTCCAGAATATCGAGCAGAATGTTTCTGCAAGTTTTTTATATTTTTTCGATGTCGCACGGTCGTTCTTCCTGTGGCAGGACCGTGCACTTTAAGCAATTATTGGAGTATGGTGCACCATACTGCATGACGTCATCAGATCTTTGACCAGATTCGATATCGCACGACCGTTCTTCATATGGCACGGTCGTTCAATGCCGGGTTCTTGTTGCATGCTTGGTCGCACCGGTCGTTCAGTTCCGAGGTTTGGCTGGATCATCGGATCCGCACGGGGTGCAAGATGTGGAACGACCGTGCATCACCGGAGTGGCCTTGAATGCCCTGCACGCGGAGTCGCACCCTCGTTCATTGCCGGGCTTATCATCATTTATCGGAGATGCACGGTCGTGCATTAGGTCGCACGACCGTTCCACACGCCCAGGTCAGTTTTCTAACAGAAGGTTCGCAGCTTCGTCGTTTTGTCCAGAAAGTCTTCGTTTTCTCTATCATCTTGTCTGGTATGCTGTTTTAGGCCTGTAAACAAAAGTGTAGATGATTAAGCATCCGAATGACGGTTTTACGGCCGAAAACGCATAAAATAGGGGTAAAACGGGGGACTAAAATATGTGTAAATTAGCGAATATCAGCGTTTTATCAAACACTGCACCTTGTTGGATGACACTTTTGTTTACCATCTCCCCTTCAATTTTTCTAGTTCAGTGATGAAAGCCTGACTGTATTGTGTTTCTGTTGGGGGGATGTTTGGTGTCTTATCAAATACAAGCATTTTTGGGGTCTTTTCAGCAGGTTGCAGACGTTTTTTTATTACTTTAATTGCTTCTTCCACCATCTTTGAATTATCTAGACCTTCTTTTATATCAATCATTTGTTTTAGATCTTGTCTAGGCAACTCCAAAAGCTCAGCAATATTCTTTTTAATTATATTTTCCCCATTGTATCTGGAAATGTTATATTCAAGTGTCTTGAAATCATAAATTCATCTCTCAATATCTTTTTCGTTTATATCTTCATCTGATAACATAGTATCCTCATCATCATCATCATATATTGGGGCTGTTGTAGCAGTTGAGGGTTCGATATTTTGTTCTCTGGCCATATCCTTTTCTTTTTCTACTCTCGTATCCCCTTCCCCTTCTCCTTCTCCTTCTCTTTCTCCTTGCTCTTCTCCATCCCATTCCGACTCCCCTTCCTCTTCTCCTTTCCCTTCTCCTTCCTCTTTTCTTTTTCCTTCTCCTTCTCCTTTTCTTCATTTTCAACTTCAATGGCGTTTTCATGAACTCTTTCCACTTCAATGGCATTTTCTATTGCAACCATCTCCTTCTCCTCTTCTTCTTCATTTTCATCTTCATCTCCTCCTTCTCCTTCTTCTTCATTTTCAACTTCTTTGGCGTTTTCATCAACTGTTTGCATTTCAATGGCGTTTTCTATTCCAGCCATCTCCTTTTCCCCTTCTTCTTCATTTTCACCTCCTAGTACCACTTGATTTTCAACCTCAATTTCATATTTACCTTGTTCTCTTTCAGCTGGCACTTCTTTGGCATTTTCAGCAACAAATTTTGAGACGTTCTCCAACAATGTCAGACATTATGAGTATTTAATGTGTACCAGGAGGCTGTTTGGGTATTCAGTCTTTGACTGTTTTAACAATGTGCTCATTTTGTTGTAGCAGTCTTCTAATTCTTTGTATGCCCCATCCAATTTATCAGCCATTTCCTGTTAAATTAAAAAAATGATTTTGTTGATCATGGTGTTTTGTGTTTTTTTTTTAAATTCATTGTTTTGTTCTTCTTCATCAGCAAAAATGTTGTCATACTGTGTTACTCCTCTGACAAGAGCATGGTTCCCTGATGCAGAAACTTCAAACATCATTTCCCGGCTTTCTCTATCCTCATTCCCCATCCTTTGAAGCGAAGCCTCTTCATCCTCATTATCTTCATTCTCATTCTCATTCTCATCATTGATGTGCATGGCGTTATGCACAACAGGGTGGAGCCCAACATAATCATAATGATCATCATGATCAAAATCATCATCAAACTCATCATCATCGTTATCAGCATGGTCATCAACGTTGTGAACATCATCTTCATCTTCATTCTCAACATCATCACCATCAGCTTCATCATCAACAACAACCTGCATTCTTGTTTTTTTGGGTTTGCCTTCCTTAGCCTTTTTAATTATTTTCCTTTTTACTTCATTGCCAACAAGGCGTTTTGCTATTGCACTCTCAAACAAGTCAAGAGTATCTGTTGTAACCCACTCAATTGGGCATCCTTCTTTTCGGGCCCATTTTTTTCTATTGCAAGCATCGTTCACCAAGGCAAGCTGTGACAAAATAGATTTTTCAAATGACAGATATTTTTGGCATTTTAATGACACACAAATGATATATATTATATAGGGAAATTTTATTCTTACCGCTAGTATGATCAGTGGCCCTATGTAATGCTTTGTTGGAGACCATGTGGTTTTGGCGTGTTGCAAGCATTGGATGATATAACCACACCAGTTCATTTGGTTTATTTGAACCTCTAGTCTAACGTTGTGCAAGAACTGTTTGTTGACGATTGCATTGTCACTTGCATGCCCCCATTATAGTGAAGAATGCTACAAGGAAATTTAGGCAGATGTCTCTCCCAAAGGCATGCAACACAGACAAAACATTATCAAAGTATAGCTTCACACTTGGTCTGATAACCCAGTCAAACCCTTGGAACTATGCTTTCCACTCAGCCACCACCTGGTCTTTAGTTGTTGGTCTTTTTTTCATGTTCACGGGCACCCTTCAATTCGGTATACCCGTTAAAGAGTTTATCAATTCTTCATTCATATGTACGGTATGGTTGCCAACGTTTGGGGTGTTTGTCTTTTCATTGTAATTTTCAACCAACCACTAACCAAGCATTGTCGGTACGGTGTCTATTTTCAACTTTAGTGTAGCACCAAACCCCATTTGGTTTACTGCTTGTCTTTGATTTTGGTGTAGATTTATAAACCAACCAGTCAAGTTTGTAGGTTTTACTCTTGACAAAACCCTAGCCCCACTGAACTCATGATATGGTTCTTCCTCAACCTCAACATTCTGACTTAATGCCTTCCTCTTAGTGGCGTTTTGGGCCTTGCCAGTGTGGACATTTATTCTCAATCTTCACCTCTCTTCGCCTATAAAAAATGATTTCATGGCATTTTATTTTATGGCGTTTAATAACACGAATGATACATGTATGGTGTTTTATAAATCAATCACAGATGATAGATGTTGAATAAGACAATAAAAGATGATATATGGCGTTTATAACACAAACCATACATGTTTTGGCGTTTAGTAACAAAGCTATCAAACGATACATGTTTGTGGCGTTGAGTAACACACGAATGATATATGTTTTTTCAATAAGACAATGACATATATGTAAAATTTTGTTCTCATACATTGTTAAACAAACGATACAAATTTTGGCGTTTTGGCAACAAAGTATCAAAGTGTATTTTTACATCATGAAAAGTAACATTCTGTACCATGTACTCTTGTTGTCTTCATTCGTTGCTCGTTGGGTTTTTGGCGTTTTGGAGCAGATGACCCTTCCCCTTCCACACTTGTAGAAACTGCAAATTTATTGTTAAAATTAGAACGCCAAAAGCAGCATAAAAGTAGCACAATGTAAATCGAAGTTAACTCACTATGTTTTTTGCCACTGGATCTGGTTTGATTTTTCGACGCCATAGTTTTTGTTGTTTTGTGTTTTCTAGGGTTTTCGCATTTTACGTTGGTTTTTGGGGAGGTTTCTCTGGGAAGTATATATGTTTCGGTCACGCTTTGACGTGTCTGTAGATGAACACTTACTTTTTTGCCCTTATGGAAGCGCGCCCACTTTAAAAGGTTTATGTTATTTACGAAAACGCCACCGCGCCATCTAGTCCCTAGATTGTTTTGATCTGACGATCCATAATCGTTCTCACTGTTCTCACACTTTCACCCGTTCTCTCTAAATCCTGACCCTATCTATTATCTATTATATATAATAAATGAAAGTTTTTTAGGCTAACGTGTCACTTGATTAGGGCATCACTTTTTGCCTTTTCCCGCCCAACAGTACCTCCGTCCCCTTTTTTCCTTTTTTCCTAAACCCTAATATTCATTCTTCTCCTTCACGCTTCTGGATATTCTCATAACTCTTCTCCAGTACTCCTCTTCAAGCATTGCTGTTCCTCTTCTCCTAAAAAAACCCTACATCTCTCCTTCTTCTCCAGTACTCCTCTTCAAGCATTGTTGTTCCTCTTCTTCAATCGCCTGTAAATCAAACCATCAGGTAATCTTGATTTTTGTTTAGCTGTTCTTCTCGATTGGAAGAGATTTTTTATTTTGTAGGCAGCTTCATCTTCTGGTATCACCCGATTAGGGTTTTTCAAATTCTGAAATTGAACAAACAAAGCAAAACTTCTAATGTTTTATCGATTAATAGTTCTGAAATCAATATTAGTTTTTCAGATTTGGACATGCTTTATTCGATGGTGTTTCAGATCTTGTGGGTATAACCTGGTTAGGGTTTTTCATAGGACGCCATGATGACAGAAATGGTAAACCTGTGTCAAGTCATTGATTTTACCCTACATCTAGCCTTTTTTTTGTCCTAAAACTTCATCTAAATCTTTATTTTTTGAATGATTAGTTGTTTTTCAAGATTTTTTACTGTCACCAGCAACCATTATGTTGTTTATCATCTTCGTAAGTGGCTCAATATAATTCTTATTTTTGATTATTTTCATTTTGATGTAGTATTTCTAACTTATTTTTTCTTTGATTTTTAGGGTTTTTGTGTCATAACTAATATGAGGTTATATTATCATCTCTGTAAGTTCCTTTTGATTATTTTCAATTTTGACACTTTACTTCAAGTTTTTCACACTTTACTCAAGTAATGAAAATGTTAAAATTGTTTCTTTTTGGTTTATTTTTTAGATTTCAACGGATGCTTGTATGGTTTGTTGCATTTGGGTGTATTGGTATTTTGATTTATATGTTGAAACTGATTTCATTGAAGTGCACATAGGTTTGCTCGATCAAATGCCACAATGAAATTTTGGTGCTTTTATTGATTTCTTTCGGTTTAGACCTATTGGATTCGATTTGGATTATGTCCGAACTAAATGAATTCCATACATCACCCTACTCAATTTGATTTGGTTTGGTTTAATTGCAGTTTGGTAGTCGTTTTCGAACATGTATGGTTTTGTGTTAGATGTTCATTTTAATTTAATACTTTCATGTGATATAGAATAATCTCACTATTGGTTGATTATATTTATCGTGATTACCATTAACTTTTTATTGTGCTTAGACACGAATATATTCCATAATCGTTGGTTTCGTTTGCCTCGATAAGCTTCTTTTGGTTTAAAAAACTGCAGTTTTTGATGTTTTGATCGCTAAAAAAACTTGCAAAATTGTGGGGTTTTTTTTTTGCAAAAAAAAGCGCACAATTTTTTGATGTTTCCGTGCTGGAAAAAAACATGCAGTTTTGGGGGTTTAAGTGCTGAAAAAAGCTGCTGTTTTTTGGGCATTTTTTCGTCAAAAAAACTGCAGTTTTTTGATGTTTTGTTCAGAAAAAGCCAGCACTTTTGGAGGGTTTGTTTGGTGAAAAAAGCTGTTGTTTTTTGGCATTTTTTTGTCGAAAAAAACTGTAGTTTTTTTGATGTTTTCGGGCTGAAAAAACATGCAGTGTTGGGGGTTTGTTTGTTGAAAAAAGCTGGTATTTTTTGGGCATTTTTTCGTCGAAAATAACTGCAGTTTTTTGAGGTTTTTGTGCAGAAAAAACCAACAGTTTTGGGGGGTTTGTTTGCTGAAAAAAACTCCTATTTTTTGGGCTTCTTTTCATAAAAAAATACTACAGTTTGTTGTTCTGCGTTTGAGTCTTATTTGGATGTGTAGGAAGCTTTTTTTTATTTTTCAAACTTAGCGGCTTTAATTGAATACAAAATGTATAGTATTGTGCTTTTTAATTAGTATTAATGTAGTATATTCTATGATTATAATTTGACTTTATATCTGATGCAATTTTAGTTTTTTTAAGCTAGAAACTATGGTAGAAGGTGGTGGTGGTTGTGGGTTTCACCGCAAATCTGCTCTATTCATCACTGATTCACCATTTATAATCGAAGGTATGTTGTAAAGTTCATTCCTTCTTTGATTTTTATTGTTAATATAATCAAATTGTGTTAACTTTTATTTCTTTTCGACATCGTTGAAGGGTTTAAACAGTGTTTCAAAACGACTGTTAGGTTAAACAGTGGTTTCAAAACACTGTTGGGTTAAAACAGTGTTTTGTGGAGAAAACAGTGTTCTTTTTTTCCAAACAGTAGTTTGACTTTGGTCAAATAGACTTTGGTCAAACAAACTTTTGAACCACTAAGAATCATATTTTTGCAAACAGTTGTTTGACTTTAGTTTAGACCTATTGGATTCGATTTCGATTTTGTCCGAACTAAATGGATTCCATACATCACCCTACTCAATTCGATTTGGTTTGGTTTAATTGCAGTTTGGTAGTAGTTTTCGAACAGGTATGGCTTTGTGTTAGGTGTTCATTTTAATTTAATACTTTCATGTGATATAGAATAATCTCACTATTGGTTGATTATATTTATCGTGATTACCTTTAACTTTTTATTGTGCTTAGACACGAATATATTCCATAATCGTTGGTTTCGTTTGCCTCGATAAGCTTCTTTTGGTTTAAAAAACTGCAGTTTTTGATATTTTGATCGCTAAAAAAACTTGCAAAAGTGTGGGTTTGTTTTTGCAGAAAAAACGCACAATTCTTTGATGTTTCCGTGCTGAAAAAACATGCAGTTTTGGGGGTTTAAGTGCTGAAAAAAGCTGCTGTTTTTGGGCATTTTTTCATAAAAAAAAACTGTTGTTTTTTGATGTTTTGTGCAGAAAAAACCAGTAGTTTTGGAGGGTTTGTTTGGTGAAAAAAGCTGCTGTTTTTTGGCATTTTTTTCGTCGAAAAAAACTGCAGTTTTTTTGATGTTTTCGAGTTGAAAAAACGTGCAGTGTTGGGGGTTTGTTTGTTGAAAAAAGCTGGTATTTTTTGGGCATTTTTTCATCGAAAATAACTACAGTTTTTTGAGGTTTTTGTGCAGAAAAAACCAGCAGTTTTGAGGGGTTTGTTTGCTGAAAAAAGCTCCTATTTTTTGGGCTTCTTTTCGTAAAAAAACACTGCAGTTTGTTGTTCTGTGTTTGAGTCTTCTTTGGATGTGTAGGAAGCTTTTTTTATTTTTCAAACTTAGCGGCTTTAATTGAATACAAAATGTATAGTATTGTGATTTTTAATTTGTATTAATGTAGTATATTCTATGATGATAATTTGACTTTATATCTGATGAAATTTTAGTTTTTTTAAGCTAGAAACTTTGGTAGAAGGTGGTGGTTGTGGGTTTCACCGCAAATCTGCTCAATTCATCACTGATTCACCATTTATAATCGAAGGTATGTTGTAAATTTCATTCCTTCTTTGATTTTTATTGTTAATATAATCAAATTATGTTAACTTTTCTTTATTTTCGACATCCTTGAAGGGTTTAAACAGTGTTTTGAAACGACTGTTAGGTTAAACAGTGGTTTCAAAACACTGTTGGGTTAAAACAGTGTTTTGTGAAGAAAACAGTGGTTCTTTTTTTCCAAACAGTAGTTTGACTTTGGTCAAACATGTGACAACTCGTATTTTAGAACCTTTCGTTGTGCTTTGATGTAACCTGTATGAACATTACGTTTTACGTGACTAATTGATATGTCTGATTTTAATGGAATGTTATGAGTTTGAATGCTACGTGTTATGTTACGTGTTATGTGAATGTGTTGTAAGTATTAGTGTAAAACAAAGCTTGGTCGCACAACATAAGTCCGATCGCACAAACCCTTTGGGTCGCACATCTTGTCCCTTGTCACACACTCTCCTCGGCCCAATCATGTTTGCCGTTTTGAATTCGTGACCCAAGGGCAGCCCAAGAATGGGTTCGGCCAACTCCTCTTATACGCATACACATATTCCTTAGGGAGTTTTATTTCTGATTATTTGCAAAACAAGAATACACACAAACCCTAAGCTCTCTCTCTTCCTCTTCTCCTTGTGCGACGGCAATCCCCTCACCCGAAGCTCTCCCATCTCGATCAAGCTAGTTTCTTCAGTTTTATGGTTAGTGTTACATCTTTATTAGTTACAATGATTTGGATTGCTATGATTTAATATGAAAACTAGAGTTTCATGCTAGTAGATACGTTAATGAATTGTGATCATGAAGTTTGATTTCGATATACATATGATGAAACTATTTTGTGTGATGATTGAATCATATGTTATAAGAAACAATATGATTGCTATGCATGAACTTAGATGATAATAATCGCATGATTTAATATGCTTTGTAATGTTAGGATCGAGTATATGCTACTGGAATTTTGATTCGAGAATATATGTTGTGTTGTATTATTGGTTTGATGATACACAAGAACTAGGGTTGCATGTTAATGTTCGAATTCATTGGAATGATGGTTTGATCAAATGTTTTGAATGATGAGTTGTTGGTGATTGTTCTTGATTAGAGAATAATTAGGGATCATAAAAATTAATGGGTGATTCTTTGATTTAATCGGTTTAATACAAAGATAGAAACTGTTGAATGAATTAACTAATTTCCTAAATCCACGGCAATACATAACTGATCGCACAAGCCAAAACGCACAAGTTCCTGATCTCACAAGTCAGTCGCACAAGCTAGGATTTTGCATATAGTACCATCATTAAAGCACACTGTACAAACCTTTTATGCATGACCGCACAACATGGTGTGGATCGCACAACATGTTGGGCCGCACAACTATTTGAACTGTTAATGTTTATTGGGTCGTACATTTTATTTGGGCTGGGTAGTGGTTGGATCGCACAATCAAGGACGGATCGCACAATCATTGATTGTGGGTCGGGCATCTTTGGGCTGCACATAATGACTCGCACAACGCAGTTGGGCTCGCACATCTTCATCAGCCCAATCATTTGAATCGCACAAGTAGGCCTTACATGTGAACTTGAATGTTTCTGTTTAACGTGCTAAGTGTTGTTTAATCAGTTGCCATGATACTACGTGTCTGCCATGACATTCTGTGTACGTGAATTGTTAGTTTATGCGTGAAACGTATGTGTGTTACCTGAACCTAGACCTGACCTGTATGATAACCATGATAGGACGTAGTTGACCCCAATTAGCTCAAGTGACCTTCTAATTATCTGCCGAGCTAATCTAAGGTGAGTTCATACTTTCTACAAGGCATGGGATTCCCGGTGGTTTGGGAATGGGTTAAGGAACTATAAAGAAACCTGCATATTCTCCTTGGGTAGAATATGTACCTCCTTGGGAAGGATGGCAACATTTAAACCTGCATATAACTTACTAGACAAAACTCTATCATGAAGTCCCTCATTTTTATATCGACTTTATCGCCGGGCCATTGGCGAACGGGTCATTAGTTAAATAGCGCTATTAGGTTTGACAAGCCTCACACTGTGCCGCAGAGGACGGGAGTGGACTAATGTACTTCGGCACTTAGTCAATGATGATAGAAATTGACGCAGGGCACATAAACATGACTCCAGTCAGTAGTTGATATGGTAACGGGTCTAGTGGTTTACAACATGGGGTAGCCCCCACGGTCTATGGTTTGGGAAACAAGGAACTGGTTAACTCATGTTTTTTGAAACAACTTATGGTTTTTTTTTGAACAACTTTAAAACAGACAACCAACTGTGAACTCGCTCAACATTGTTGTTGATTCATTGTTACATGCCTTGCAGGTCGTTAGGTATTTAGCAGGAGCTTGCATGGGAGGAGTCATTGTGGAACATGGACCGTTGTGTGCCATGTTAAACTTTAAGAACTTTGAAATTTACATTTTGGGTTTTGAACTTAATGCTTCCGCTGTTAACTTAGACTTACTTTATGGTGTGACACTAATTATATTGGTTGTGTTGGGTTTTATTTACTTTATTATATTGTTCAATATGATTGGTCGCTTGATCATGGTCAGTCACGCTCCCTGCGGTGATACTCCGCTTATGGATTTTGGGGGTGTGACAGATTGGTATCAGAGCCATTGGTTATAGTGAACTTGGTTTTAAAAAGGGAAAAAGCTTTTTGATAAAAACCAGACTATAACCTGTTCAGTGCTCAACGATCCACAACGACGCTTCACTCCACATGCAAGACTCGATACTATAGGTGATATGGTTTATGTTTGTATTGCCTGCCTGTTAGTTTAAATAGTGCATTGTTCATGGTATGCTTAGTTAACGTAACAACTGTTGCTTGAAACCCTGTGTGCTTACTCTCTTTTGTCATCTCATACTTTTCACATCTTTATGTCACCGTTCTTACTTGTACTTTTCTTGATGTGAAGATCATGAGTGGACGTCTCAACTTGATTCAGTCCCAACTGATAACTCTAATCAACGAATGCGTTGCTGAGGCTCTAGCAGCAGCCCAAGCGGGAGGTACAGCCTGCTATTTCGACCCATTCTAGGATGTTTAGATCCTACTCTCGTGAACCTACTCTCGTGCTTAACCTTATCCTTTCTTTCTCGCGTGACAGGTCAAAATGCTCAGCCTCGAGTGTGTACGTTCAAGACCTTCATGGATTGTCGCCCTAGCACTTTCAGTGGCACAGAAGGAGCTGTAGGTCTTCTCCACTGGTTCGAGAAGATCGAATCCGTTTTTGAGATGTGTGAATGCCCTGTAGCTAGTAGGGTGAAGTTTGCAACTGGAACTCTTGAAGGGGGTGCGCTCTCTTGGTGGAACGCACAAGTGCAGATGTTAGGGTTGGCAGCTGCTAATGCCACCCCCTGGAACGACTTTAAAGAGTTGATCAAAGAAGAATACTATCATCGTGATGACATTCATAAGTTGGAGGTGGAGTACTACGACCTTAAGATGGTAGCGTCAGAAATCGAGGCCTATACGAAGCGTTCGAACGAATTGGCTGCATTGTGTCCCAACATGTCGAATCCTCCTTACAAGCGTATCGAGCTCTACATCAAGGGTTTAGTGCCAGAGATTCAAAGGATGGTAACTTCAGCTAACCTTCCAACGATTCAGCAGATCATACGACTGTCCCACCGCCTCACTGATCAAGAAGTCGAGCAGAACAAGCTGCCAAAGCGTATTAGTGCCACTACTTCTGATGCTCCAAGTGACAACATACACAAATGGGATGGAAGTTCTAGCAAGGGTTCAGGTTTTGTCCAGTCTCAGTCTCAGCAGCGAAGGGCTGATGACTACAAAAGCCCCAGTCAGCAGTCTATTGGTAATCAAGGTCAGCGTGGATACATGGGAAACCACCCTAAATGCAACCGTTGTAACTTGCACCACAGTGGGCCGTGCAGCAAGGGTCGCTGTCATAGATGTAACAAACCTGGTCACGCAGCAAAAGATTATAGGAGCCCACATCCTGCAAATCAGAATTACCAGCAGCAATAGCAACAGGCCCCCCAAAACCAGCAACAGCAGCAACAACAATAGCGGGGTAAAAACAGGGGATGTTTTCAATGTGGAGCTGAAGACCACTTCAAAAGGAACTGCCCCTAGCTGAATCAGAATCAAAACAACAATAACAATATTCAGGGAAATGGAAACAACAACAGGGACACCAATGATGGTAATGGTGCCAGGGGACGTGCGTTCGTGAATGGTCAGGGTGATGCAAGGAACGATCCCAATGGTGTGACGGGTAAGTTTCTACTGGACGACTACTTTGTTTCTGTTTTATTCGATTCGGGAGCCGATACTAGTTACGTGTCCTTAAGGGTTACTCAAATGCTTAGGCGTACCCCAATTCCCTTGGATTCCAAGCATGTTGTAGAACTAGCAAACGGTAAAAATATTGAGGCCACACATATAGTTAAGGATTGTAATCTCGCTCTAGCTGGTCAGACCTTCTCCATCGATCTTATCCCCATCGTTCTTGGTAGCTTTAACGTTGTCATTGGGATGGATTGGTTATCCCAACATCGGGCAGAAATACTCTGCAAGGAGAAAATAGTCCGCATCCCTCGTTCTGGTGAAGAACCCCTCGTTATTTGTGGTGACAAGAGTGGTGTTGTCGTGGGCATCATCTCTTTCCTTAAGGCCTAGAAGTGTTTGCGAAAGGGCCACACTGTTGTTCTAGCCCTCGTTACTGACACCTTAACGAAAGAGAAGAAGATAGAAGACATCCCTATCGTACGTGACTTTCCTGAGGTATTCCCTGAGGAATTACCTGGTCTTCCGCCCCATCGTCAGGTCGAGTTTCAAATCAAGCTAGCTCCTGGAGCAGCGCCTATAGCTCGTGCACCTTATCGTTTAGCTCCATCTGAACTAGAAGAACTGTCCACGCAACTACAGGAACTCTTGGACAAGGCTTTCATTCGTCCTAGCTCTTCGCCCTGGGGAGCTCCAGTTTTATTTGTTAAGAAGAAGGACGGTACCTTTCGAATGTGCATAGACTACCGCGAACTCAACAAGGTGACCGTGAAGAATCGTTATCCTCTTCCTCGTATCTATGACCTGTTCGACCAGTTGCAAGGGTCGAGCTTCTACTCTAAGATTTATCTGAGATCGGGATATCATCAGCTGAGAGTCCGAGACGAGGACATCTCTAAGACAGCATTCAGGACTCGTTACGGACACTACGAGTTTTTGGTTATGCCTTTCGGGTTGACAAACGCACCTGTGGTTTTCATGGATCTCATCAACCGAGTGTGCAAGCCATACTTGGATAAGTTTGTTATTGTTTTCATCGACGACATCCTGATCTATTCCAAGAGTCAGGAGGAACACGAGCGTCATCTGCGACTCATTCTGGAACTCCTTCGAACAGAACAACTTTATGCTAAGTTTTTGAAATGTGACTTTTGGCTTTGTGAAGTCCATTTCCTAGGCCACGTAGTCAATGAGGATGGAATTCACGTCGATCCATCCAAGGTTAACTTAATTAAGAATTGGCCTGCACCTCGAACTCCAACTGAAATCCATCAATTCTTGGGTTTGGCGGGTTACTACCGAAGGTTTATTAAGGACTTCTCAAAGATTGCGCAACCGCTTACCATTCTAACGCAGAAGGGTGTCATCTACAGTTGGGGTGATGCTCAGGAATCCGCGTTTCAGCAGTTGAAGGCGAAACTTTGTAGTGCACCTATTCTCTCGTTACCTGAAGGCACAGACGATTTTGTTGTTTATTGCGACGTGTCAATCCAAGGACTTGGTTGTGTGTTGATGCAACGCGAGAAAGTCATTGCTTACGCATCGCGTCAACTCAAGGTTCACGAAAAGAACTACACTACTCATGACTTGGAGTTAGGAGCAGTGGTGTTTGCACTCAAGATATAGAGACATTACCTGTACAGTACTAAGTGCACCATTTACACCGATCACAGGAGTCTCCAGCATATCTTTGATCAGAAGGAGTTGAACATGCAACAGCGTCGATGGGTCGAACTCCTTAACGACTACGAATGCGCAATCAAGTATCATCCAGGAAAAGCCAACGTTGTGGCTGATGCCCTCAGTCGTAAGGAAACCAAGCCTAAGCGTGTACGCGCGTTACAGCTTACCATCCACTCCAGCCTTCCTACCCAAATTCGCGATGCTCGGGTCGAGGCGCTGAAGGAAGAGAACCTCAAATCGGAGTCCCTGCGGGGCATGGAAAAGAAACTAGAACGTAAGGAAGACGACACTTACTACTTCATGGAACGTGTCTGGATTCCATTGCCATTAGGCCTACTCCAACAACCAGAGATCCCAACATGGAAAAGGGAGCAAATTACCATGGATTTTGTCACTGGCTTACCTAGATCTCAACGAGGAAACGACACCATTTGGGTGATCGTGGATCGACTAACTAAGTTTGCACACTTTCTGGAAATAAAGGAAACTGACAAGTTTTCTACACTCGCAGACATCTATCTGAAGGAAGTAGTCTCTAGGCACGGAGTGACAACTTCTATTATCTCTTATCGAGACTCACGCTTTACATCTGACTTGTGGCAAGCAATGCACAAATCCTTCGGCTCACGTCTAGACATGAGCACAGTGTATCATCCATATACGAATGGGCAGACTGAACGCACCATCCAGACTCTTGAAGCCATGCTTTGAGCATGTGTAATCGACTTTGGTAACGGCTGGGAAAGACACTTGCCTTTGGTGGAGTTTTCATACAACAACAGTTACCACACCAGCATCAAGGCTGCCCCGTTCGAGGCTTTGTACGGACGAAAATGTCTATCACCTTTATGTTGGGAAGAAGTTGGCGACAGCCAAATCACTGGCCCAGAACTCGTCGTCGACACAACGGAAAAGATTGCCCAAATACGACAGCGAATAGCGGCAGCGCGCGACCGTTAGAAAAGCTACGCTGATAAGCGCAGGAAAACGCTCGAGTTTCAGGTTGGGGATCGAGTGCTACTTAAAGTCTCACCTTGGAAAAGGTGTGGTTCGCTTTAGCAAGCGGGGCAAGCTTAATCCGCGTTATGTTGGAACTTTCGAAATCACTGAGAAAATCGGCAAGGTGGCGTACAGATTGAACCTGCCCGAAGAGCTCAGTGGTGTTCACAACGTATTCCATGTGTTAAATCTGAAGAAGTGTCTGTCGGATGAGGCCCTCATAGTTCATTTTAAGGAACTCACCATCGATGACCAGTTACGTTTCGTCGAGGAACCGGTGGAAATTATGGACCAGGAAGTTAAGACTCTCAAGTGTACCAGGATACCCATTGTTCGAGTTCGTTGGAACTTCCGTCATGGCCCAGAGTTCACCTGGGAACGAGAAGACCAAATGAAACGCAAGTATCCTCAGTTGTTTAAGAAAAGTGAGTCCACTACTGAAGCTACTACGGAATTTCGGGACGAAATTCCAAACCAACAGGGGGATGATGTAATACCCCAGGAAAACCAAGAAAACCACGCAACTCAACTAGCTTCCTCAGTGACTACGTGCTAAATTTCGGGGCGAAATTTCTTTCAACTTGGGGATGATGTGACAACTCGTATTTTAGAACCTTTCGTTGTGCTTTGATGTAACCTGTATGAACATTACGTGACTAATTGATATGTCTGATTTTAATGGAATGTTATGAGTTTGAATGCTACGTGTTATGTGAATGTGTTGTAAATATGAGTGTAAAACAAAGCTTGGTCGCACAACATAAGTCCGATCGCACAAACCCTTTAGGCCGCACATCTTGTCCCTTGTCACACACTCTCCTCGGCCCAATCATGTTTGCCGTTTTGAATTCGTGACCCAAGGGCAGCCCAAGAATGGGTTCGGCCCACTCCACTTATACGCATACACATATTCCTTAGGGAGTTTTGTTTCTGATTATTTGCAAAACAAGAATACACACAAACCCTAAGCTCTCTCTTCCTCTTCTCCTTGTGCGACGCAATCCCCTCACCCGAAGCTCTCCCATCACGATCAAGCTAGTTTCTTCGGTTTTATGGTTAGTGTTACATCTTTATTAGTTACAATGATTTGGATTGCTATGATTTTATATGAAAACTAGAGTTTCATGCTAGTAGATACATTGATGAATTGTGATCATGAAGTTTGATTTCGATATACATATGATGAAACTATTTTGTGTGATGATTGAATCATATGTTATAAGAAAAATATTTTTGCAAACAGTTGTTTGACTTTGGTTTAGACCTATTGGTTCGATTTGGATTATGTCCGAACTAAATGGATTCCATACATCACCCTACTCAATTCGATTTGGTTTGGTTTACTTGCTAGGTATGGCTTTGTGTTAGGTGTTCATTTTAATTTAATACTTTCATGTGATATAGAATAATCTCACTAGGGTTGATTGTATTTATCGTGATTACCTTTAACTTTTTATTGTGCTTAGACACGAATATATTCCATAATCGTTGGTTTCGTTTGCCTCGATAAGCTTCTTTTGGTTTAAAAAACTGCAGTTTTTGATGTTTTGATCGCTAAGACAACTTGCAAAATTGTGGGGTTTTTTTTGCAGAAAAAACGCACAATTTTTTGATGTTTCCGTGCTGAAAAAACATGCAGTTTTGGGGGTTTAAGTGCTGAAAAAAGCTGCTGTTTTTTTGGCATTTTTTCGTCAAAAAACTGCAGTTTTTTGATGTTTTGTGCAGAAAAAACCAGCAGTTTTGGAGGGTTTGTTTGGTGAAAAAAACTGTTGTTTTTTGGCATTTTTTCGTCGAAAAAAACTGCAGTTTTTTTTATGTTTTCGGGCTGAAAAAACGTGCAGTGTTGTGGGTTTGTTTGTTGAAAAAAGCTGGTATTTTTTGGGCATTTTTTCGTCGAAAATAACTGTAGTTTTTTGAGGTTTTTGTGCAGAAAAAACCAGTAGTTTTAGGTGGTTTGTTTGCTGAAAAAAGCTCCTATTTTTTGGGTTTCTTTTCGTAAAAAAAACACTGCAGTTTGTTGTTCTGTGTTTGAGTCTTCTTTGGATGTGTAGGAAGCTTTTTTTATTTTTCAAACTTAGCGACTTTAATTGAATACAAAATGTATAGTATTGTGCTTTTTAATTAGTATTAATGTAGTATATTCTCTGATGATAATTTGACTTTATATCTGATGCAATTTTAGTTTTGAGTTAAATGCTCCGATAGTCACTGTGGTTTGCCATTCTTTCACTTTTAGTCCCTAACTTTCTAAAATTACAGCTATAGTCCCCAACTTTTTAATTTTCGTTCCCGGATAGTCCCTGTGCCTAACATCAGTTAGTTTTCCCATTTAAGATGGTGTGAAATGACTAAAATACCCTTACTTTTTTTTAAAAGAAAAAAATCTATTTAATAATGATATAATATTAAAAGAAATGGGGCCCACCCCCACACCCTCTCCTATTGTCTCTCCTTGTCTGCGACTACGTCCACACCTGACACCATAACTCCACCATCACCATAACTCCTCCTCCACCACCACAACAGCTACATACAAAAAAAAAAACCCACCAAACCACCTTTTCGATAAGTTTTGAAAAGCTGTCATTATCCTCACTAGTATACTTTCTAAAAAACTCATCAAGTGATAACTTATCAGTTTCAACAGATCATTCTCAACCAATTCCATAACAGAATCAATTTCAACAAACCTATCAGTACAAGGAGTTCTATCAACTTATAATGGCGTCGTATTACGGAAAAAAGTAGATCCAGGTGTACGGATCTTACCTTCGGTATCCATAACCATTTTTCCAGATCTCCGTTCAACAATCTTCAACTGTGCGTCACGAATAAGCAACGGATCACCGGTGCGTGTGGCTTCGAGCCAATCGAGTCGGTCTCGGAGGTTCGGAATGTCTGGGAAGAAGTCTCGTTGGATAATCTTCTCGATCACAGTGACGTACGTGTCCTCATCAAGTACGATCGATGGTGACGGTGATGAGAGTGTTCGTTGTGAGTGATCTGGTGATTGTAGCATGATTTAGGGTCTGATGGTTTGTGAAATGTGGCGAATTGAATGGTAGATTGAAGGTTTTATGAAATTAGTGGTGATTTTGAAGGTGTGGATAGGAGAAAGGAGAATACGACGGTTGCGTACGGTGGTTGAAGGGGGCGATGTGGAAGAATTAAGCGATTGACTGGAGGATAGCTTTCTGGGTTGTTTTCTGATTTAGGTCGGTCGTGTTGATTTTATTATTATAAAAAAATATTATTTTTTAAATATAAATATAAAAAATAAATTAAATGCCCGGATAGTCCTCGTGGTTTGCCTTTTTAAGGAAGGGTATTTTTGTCATTTCACACCCTTTTAATTGAGAAAACTAATTGATGTTAGGCACAGGGACTATCCGGGAACAAAAATTGAAAAGTTGGGGACTATAGCTGTAATTTTAGAAAGTTAGGGACTAAAGCTGAAAAAAGGACAAACCACAGGGACTATCCAGGCATTTAACTCTTTAGTTTTTTTAAGCTAGAAGCTATGGTAGAAGGTGGTGGTGGTTGTGGGTTTCACCGCAAATCTGCTCTATTCATCACTAATTCACCATTTATAATCGATTGTATGTTGTAAAGTTCATTCCTTCTTTGATTTTTATTGTTAATATAATCAAATTGTGCTAACTTTTATTTCTTTTCGACATCGTTGAAGGGAGATTATGACTACGACACAAACTACATGGAAATACACTCTGTTTGCTCAAGTGAAAACAGTTAGGTATTGATTTTTTAGTCATTTTTTATGTCTACTCTTCTGTTGTATTTCTAAATAGACCAAGGTTCTATGCAGTAGATGAATCAATCTTCTTCACACCTGAAGGTTCTATGCAGCAGATGAATCGATCTTCTTTACACCCGAAGCTAACTTCAAATTTTACAAAACAGCAACTGCATGTTCTTAAAGTACAAATATTAGCTTTTAGATGTATAAAGGTATTTGTTAAGTGTACAATTTTATATATTCGAGTGATCTTCACACCCTAAGCTCATTTGAAATGACTGTTGGGTTAAAACCACTGTTGGGTTAAAACAGTGTTTTGAAACCATTTTTGAAACGACTGTTCGGTTAAACAGTGTTTTGAAACCACTGTTAGGTTAAACAGTGTTTGAAACCACTGTTGGGTTAAACAGTGTTTCGAAACGACTGTTAGGTTAAACAATGGTTTCAAAACACTGTTGGGTTAAAACAGTGTTTTGTGGAGAAAACATTGGTTCTTTTTTTCCAAACAATAGTTTGACTTTGGTCAAACAGCGTTTTAACTTTGGTCAAACAGTGTTTTGTGGAGAAAACATTGGTTCTTTTTTTCCAAACAGTAGTTGGACTTTGGTCAAATAGCGTTTTAACTTTGGTCAAACAGTGTTTTAACTTTGGTCAAACAGACTTTTGAACCACTAAGAATCATATTTTTGCAAACAGTTGTTTGACTTTGGTCAAACAGTGGTCAAACAGCGTTACAAGAGTCCAGCCAGGATGAAGTCGAGATTTGTACATAAATTAAGCTCTTGAACTGTGAATTTATTTTATTTTGAATTTTTTTTATTTTAGGTTTATCAAGGCATTAAGTGCAAAGGCTATGGCCTTTGCGCATAGGCGCGCTTTTTAATACCAAGATTGTTATGTTTTTGGGGATTATAGTTTGTTTTTTGTGGATGTGAGGTAATGTGTTTGTGCTTTTTAGTGGTTTACACAGGTTATTTGTGCGATTTGCAATACTGAACAGCAGGTTTGTTAAGTTATGAGAATTTTATGGGAATTATTAAGTTTGCGTAGCGTTTTTTAGATGATAAGTGTAGATGTTTTGATGTTATATAATGATTTATTATTTATGTTGATGTGATAGGTTGCTCAAATATGTACCAACTGTGGAGTGAAAATGGGGGGAATACTTCTGCGAATTTGCAAGTTCTATGATGATGATGTAAAAACTACCTACATTTAAAAATGTTCGAATAATATGCTAATATCCACTGTTTTTTTTTTAATTTGTGTTTTGTAACTAGACTTCGAGGAAACAGTTTCACTGCAATGATTGTGGGATTTGTAGGTTAGTAAGGAAGTGATATTGCTTACATTAGGGGTGAGCATGGTGCGGTTCGGTTCGGTTATTACCTATAACCGAAACCATAACCGCACATTGCGGTTATCAAAAAATCATAACCGTTCGGTTTCGGTTAATGCGGTTTCGGTTAATCGGTTATTGCGGTTAATGCGGTTTCGGTTCGGTTATAGGTCGGTTATTTTCATTGTTTCTAATGTTGGACTTTAAATGTGTGGGTCGAGCAAAATTAATGCGCAAACAATAAATATACGGTTAATCAATTATATTTCACTACCATATGTTAATCAATTATATTTCACTACCATATGCATACTAATTCCAAAACAAAAGTAACACATGTAGTCAAGTGTTATGTGGAAACATACATACGAACACAAAGTGGTTTTTAAATTCTACACTTTTTAATCAAAACATAAAAAGTTGTAGTGCAATCTTCATCAAAGTTGGGTCATGGTTAAAAGTTAAAACATTCAAATACTTTACCAAAGATACATATTGATTAGGCCATGGTTAAGCATTTAAATACAAACTTAAAGACTTATGGTGCTACGGATTTGGCTATGTTTATTCGTTTCGGTTCGGTTCGGTTATTTGCGGTTATGAAAATAAGAATAACCATAACCGAACCGCAAAAATCGGTTATTAAAAATATAAATAACCAACCCTTCGGTTATTTCGGTTATCGGTTATTTCGGTTCGGTTTTTTCGGTTATTTCGGTTACGGTTCGGTTAATTCGGTTGTATGCTCACCCCTAGCTTACATGGGAGGTATAGTGGAGAAAGTGGGCTGGTAAAACTGAAAGCACAAAGCAGCTGATGCGTTATCTTGCTTACATGGGAGGTAGAGTGTTGAACAGAAAGTTTGTATTAATCATAAATAATAATTATATTAGTAATTTGTCATACATTTTGTAGGATTTTAAGTTTGTACTAATCATAAATAATAATTATATTAGTAATTTTCTCGAGTCCTGAAAGCAATCCCGGGTGATAATATAGTGTGTATATATATATATATATAGGACAAAGATCCGTTAGGAACCACTCTTTATTGCGAGAACCGCGAGAACCAATCTGAACACAACCAAAAATGCCTAAAAATAGCTAAAAAAACACACAATTTTTTTTAATATTTTTTATAAAAAAAATCGCTACTTTTTTTTTAAATTTTAAAAAAAAATTTGGCTACTAAAAGTAGCGATTTTAACATAAAAAAATTAGATTTTTTTTTTATTTTTTTAGGTTTTTTGGGGGATTTAGTTTTTAGCATTTTAGCTGGGGGGTGGGGGAGGGGGGGTTTAGGTTTTTTTTTTTTTTTTTTGGGGGGGGGGGGGTTAGGTTTTTTTAGGTTTTTTGAGGGTTTTAGTTTTTAGCATTTAGATTGGGGGGGGGGTTAGGATTTTTTAGGTTTTTTTTAGCTATTTTAGGTTGTGTTCACATTGGTTATTGCGATTCTCGCAATAAAGGTGGTTCTCGCATGAACCTTACCCTATATATATATAGGGGAGGATTATTTTGAGAACGCTAAATATTGCGAGAACCGTGAGAACGAATGATAAAACCAATCAAAACCAATTTTTTTAATACAAACCTCATTGTTATTAAGATCCAACATCAAAAAAAGAAATTTACAACATCAAATAATTAATTTCTCCTTTCAAAATAATCTTTTTAGATTTTTTACACATGTGTAAATATAACAGATTTACACATGTGTAAATGGCAAACTTACACATGTGTAAATTTTCTTTATTTACGAATTCACGTAAATTTAAACGTGTAAATTAAATTTCTAACATTGTATTCGAATAATAATGATAAGTGTAGAAATTTTTTTTGAATTTGATTCGTTTTTGACCAAGTTCTCGCGGTTTTTTCATTTGTTCTCACGGTTCTCACAATATTTAGCGTTCTTAAATAGAAAAAAAAAAGAAAAAAAAATTAGTCGACATGTTATTGAATATTGAACAGTACATTAAACTTTTCAAAAAACACCTGTCTATTTCCTTACCATTTAAGAAAACATATAATATTTAAAATTTAAAATGTTTTTGAGTGAATTTGTATTTTAAAAAGGAACTAGTAATGAGACCCGCGCGCGTTGCAGCGTGGGTACATCGCAAACACATATGGATTAGTCAAAGCGTTATGTGGTGCGTTAACCATTTGAAAACACGTGTTTAGATGTATATGATTGAACTCAGTGTAACATGTGTATAAGCATTGCGATTAGATCAAAACGTAAAGTGAATCGAATTTATATAAAGAAAAATTCTGACTAACCGACAGCGGATACAACTGAGAAAAGGCCAATTTCAAACATGCAACCA
>JARYGA010053382.1:0-26303 GCA_030545235.1 Helianthus tuberosus
AATGCAAAAGTGGTAGGCCCCTCTTTTGAAGGAGACGTTACCCTCGGCTAAGTGGTTTGAGTCAGCAAGGATACAATCCCAAGAAGTCGGTTTAAAGTATTAATAGTAGTTTACATATGAGGGACTCAAGCTCTTCGCACCCCTTCCAACCAATACCGTTGGCATTGAAGGAGGTCCTAGTAAGCTTGAGCCAGGTCCTCATAGGATCTATGCACTGAACGAGACAAGAACTTTACCAAACCATACCCCTAACCCCCTTCCATGTAGTTAACGCGCTTTATATAGACCGTAAAGACACGAATGATGACATCTTTTACTTTATATATCCAGTAAAGTAACCTCAAGACACCATGAAGAAATGAGGAAAATTCACCTTCAACATAAGAAACTAGTTATTAAAGTCATTAAAGTGCCGAAAGATTAAAAATCAGAAGAAATACACTAAAAACTTGTCTTCACCAAGTGATGTAAGAGGTTTATCCAAACATGGCCTTTGATTGGCAAGAACTCTTACAATCAATCTTGGATCCCGAGACTACTACACACTCTAAAGATGGATGATGGATGATGGTGGTGGGGGTTGGTGTTGTAGTAGTGGTGGAGTGGTGGCAAAGTGGGAGAGTAGTGGTTTGCCAATGGATGCCTTTGAAGTGAACCAAGCACCCCCATTTATAGCCAGAACAGAACCCTGGCCACGGCCCTGTGTCCAGCCAACACGGCCCGTGGCCATCATCTTCTCTTCCTTAATTAATTGCAATTGTCAGCAGAGGGCCCCACACGACCCCGTGTCTCCTGGGCACAGCCCCGTGGTCAACTCTTTGCTGTACTATCAAGATTCAGCGTATCTTAGAGTTGACCACGCCCCGTGTAGAGCTGGGAACGACCCCGTAGTGGGCGTAGAAGCTTCTGCTGGTTTGTCTTGTTGTGTAGGCTCCTGACCACACCCCATGCTTAGCTGGGCACGACCCCGTGGTCAGGCTCTGTTTCCTTGTTTTATCTTTGGGAGATGTTGTCGAGGGGTCGGGCATGTTACGTTTATTTCTTATTTTTGTATTTATGTTGGTTTTGGCTGCTTATTTGCTCCTTTTGTTCTTTTAAGCTCGTTTGGTCCTGTAAATTCAAAAGGAAGAAAGAAACGCGCTTTTTCCAACATTAGTACTAAAAAAGTGTTAGTTTTATGCCTCATTTGATGTAATTTATATGTTGCATTTTGCACACATCAAATACCCCCACACTTGAATCTTTGCTTGTCCACAAGCAAAACTCTTTAATATGTGGCTTACACACCCAAATGGAAGAGGTAGAGGAGAAGTTTTTGGGCTTATCTTTAGTGTCGGGGAATCCAAGATCTTTATTTAGTTTTATTTTTTTTTTTATTTACAATCCTATTCGTCATGATTTATTTCGAACATTTTATAAGAAAAATTATTTAATTGGGCATAACATGCCTCTTTAAAATTCCATTTATATACAAGTTCACATACCTCTCGAGAGATCACTCAACACTCGACCGATTTTGTGTATTTTTGTGGAACACTCGAGACCGGCGTGGAACTTACTTCTACCCTATGCTTGCCAAGTGATCAAACCTCCTCCTTTTTAACTTTAAACCTTCGTAAATATCAAGAGGACTTGGGGAAGGGTTAGGCTTAGGCTAAGGGTAGGTGGTTTTTGTTAATGGTTAGTAAAAATGGCGAAAAGCGTAAAAAGCGTCAGTTGTCATAAAACTTTTTGTTTTTGTGACTTTCATTCAAACTAAGCATATTCAAACAAGATTTCTTTGAGGAACTTGTTTGTTTATTGCAAGACTTTCATTTTTTTGTCCCAAGATAACCGAGCTTTTTACTAAAACAAAGGGGTTTGAAAAGAAAAAAGTTTTGGTCGGTAATGGGTGTTTGTTTTGTGGGTTTTGAAATAAAAAGGTTTAGGCTCAAAGTGTTAACTAGGGGGATTTTGGGTAGGTGATAAAAAAGATGAAAATTAATGGTTTTGAAAGGAAAATGGGTTAGTCCTAATGCCTCCATCATTTACTTACTTGGGTTCAAGTTGGTAAGGACCGGGAATGTATCGTCTTGGCAAGTTCTAGAGTCGTAAGAACCAAGCGGCTATTCACACAATAAACAAAAAATGAGCATTTAGTTTAAAGATATATGCAGGTATGCTCAATAAAGGCTCAAAACTCACTTGTTGTGGGAATGGGTTTATAATGTGATCAAGTATATATAATCGAATTTTAAATAGATTTGTCATGCCTTTTCATAATCTTCTTATTTGGTTCTTTTTATCACGACGCTATCGGTTGTAAATTTGTAAAAATATAAATTTTTCAGAACTTGTTATTCCCGAATTAAACCAATATAAGTAAAAAAATGAAAATTTTTGAAAAAAAAATTGGGGTGATTAGCGGTTCCAATAGAGTTTTGTGTAAGGCTTGTTATTAGGACTTGCAAGATTCAAGGTTTTAGCATCCCCCCCCCCCCCACACTTAAATTACACATTGTCCTCAATGTGTCCTAAAAATAAGTGTTTAGGTTGATTCGAATGTATAAATGGTGTTGAAAAACAAGTTTTTCTGTTACTGGGCGTCTGGCCACGGCCCCGTGGTCAGATCGCCAGTATCAAATTTTAACAGAAGGCTGGCCATGGAGCGTGTTCAGTGAGCACGGCCCGTGGCCAGTTACGTGAACTGGGACTATTTTCTGCAGACCCTGGGCACGGGGCGTGTTGGGCAGAGCACGGCCCTGTGCTGCACATGCTGTAATGCTGGAAAAGTTGAAGGAAGGCTCTGTTTTCGTGCATGGAGTGTGGTTTTAACGTCCCTTTGGCAATCTCCATCTTTCGTGTGTGTCAAACCATTATAAAACATCCAAACACCATAAAATAACTTAAACCATCCTTTATTAAGAGTGCAAAATACACAGGTCCTAAAAGTTAAAAATTAAAAAGTCCTAAAAATGAAAAACTACAAAAGTCCTAAGATAGATAGGTCACCAAATGCAGGAAATTTAAATCACGATGAAGTTCTACCCTAGATGTTTACATGATAAGGACAACAAAATCTCGAAAATGATTTTCTAGTGAATAAGGGCTTTTAGAACTTAAAACCGCAGGGTGCCCCTAAAATGTCATTGAGCCATTCCTCAATCTCCCGAGGGAGAAGTAAGACGGGCTCATTGTCCACAACCTCTTGTGGGGGAGGTGCGATATCCTCCGGGACCTCATGTAATGCGTCTAGAGGAGGTTCCGGAGGAAGGTTATCCCATCCGGTTGGGTTGACAACTTCTTGCGCAAGGTTCCAATCTTCTTGTGGGAAGATTGGTTCCATGGGTGGCATAGCAAGAATGTTCAACCATTGGTGCAAAAGGTTGATTTCTTGAAAGCTATTCTCCAGCCCCACCGTCAAGTAGTTGATACGGTCGATGAGGACCTCTTCCGCTGATGTCCTTTCATCAAGTGCTTCCCTTAGTGCACACATGTATCGGACGAGGATAGCTTCAGTCGACGGCCTTCTTCCCCTTCGTCTGTTTCTAGAGTGAGCTGATGAGGTTGTGACAACCGGTGATTTACGGCTCTTAATTACATGATTAACAGGTGATTAATGCGATGATAAATAGTGTTTACAGCGCAAATTAACTTAATCAGGCCCTTTGAGGGCCCGGGAACATTTATTCGACTATACAGGGCGAGAACGGTGGTTTACGGAAGAATCTGCTGAATATTAAACGATAACGAAACAAAACCGTACGAAATACCGACCACGCCGACAAACACGGATTTTCTACGAATATTTTATTTATGAATTTAATGTTGTGAATTGATTTCACTTCCGTACATCGCAACACGTAAACCGGAACGAGAAACGCTACTGCAGGAAGCGCACCGGTAACGAAACGGAAGCATCGGACACGCGTGTTACCTCCAAACCTTAAATTTTTCAATATATTTTGTTTCGTAATTAAATTTTTAAGTTCCGTAGTCAGAATCGGATCAGAAAACGGATTAAAACGACAATGGTGCGATTGTTAGCGATTATTATCGTAAATGACAAACAAACGCGCGAACATTGACTACCGACCCTAAAATTTCGCGTTTTAATACTAAAATTATATTTTACGAATGTAGATGACGTTCGGGTTATGTTAACACGTTCGTGAGTGCGAGTGGGCTGTCTAAACGCGGGGACTGGACTTGTGGGCCTTGGGCCCAAGCCCCAAGCCCATTATACAAACTCTTGTATATAAAGGGGACCACCCCTTTGTTTTTCTCATTCCACACAAACAAAACCAGATAACACACTCCCTCACTCTCTCCCTCTCGTTCTCACTTCCCGGCGACCAACCGGCGGGGCTCCGGCGATCCCCGTTTTAGCACGTGACGGCGTGTACACCCCTCTTATGTCTCCGATCTACCCTCTGGTCACGTTTCTGGTGACGATTTACTGATTTTAGCAGCAGTGGTGGTCTCTCCGATGATCCGGGTGGTCGAGTGAGGGTCTTGAACGAACCAGTGGTCCCCTCCGACAAGTAACACCCCCCCCCCCTTACCCACACCGGACTGGAGACGACAGAACCGCCGCACGCGGCGGCGCGTGGTGGCAGAACAAGAAGAAACATAGAGAGAGGGAGTACCGGCGATGGTGGTGAGCGGTGGTCCTCGTCTCGGACTGGTGGTCCTTGTCTCGAACCGGTGGTCCTTGCCTCGGACCGGTGGTTCCTGCTTCGGTCCGGCGAATTTCACGATGATGATGATGAAGATGATGTTTTGGTTTGAGTTTGGTTCGGGTTTGAGTTGTTCTTTCCGGTAACACTGGTCTCTGTTTCGTTCCGACCGGCTTCCGCCGATGACCGATGATGATGTTGAGGACGATGATGATGAGCGATGATGGTGGTGGTCCACCGGCGGATCTGGCCGCCGGAGCCACACCGGCAGCAGCGGCGCGAGGTGGTTATGTTGATTCCAGTTGGATTGGTTCATGTCTCGGTCCAGTTTGGTACGAGTTCGGGTCAGCTACAGTCAAGGCAGTCAACAATGGTTCGGGTTAGCTTCAGTTCGGTTTGACTCGGTCAAACCGAGTCAACTTAGTGTTCGGGTCAGCGGTTCGGGTCAACAGTCAAAGGCAGTCAAACATCGCCTTCGGTTCGTGTTTCGGTGTTCGGGTCAGAGTACGGGCCCGGTTTGACTCGGTCAAACCCGAGTCAACTCGGTCAACACGGTCAAACCGGTCAACCCGGTTGAATTGGTCAACTCAGGCAACAATCCGACACGAAGAGCGGTAAAGACTTAATGGCGTGAATTATTTCGTTATTTTTATGAATCTATTTATTTTCGTCAAACTAGCTCGAACCGATTTAACTATAGTTTACGTCTTGATCTAGTTGACAAAGTTATATACATAATGCTTGAATTGATTGGATTTTTGATAAAAATAACGACACTCTAGTTGTCGGGGCGGTCCAAAAACAGAGGAAACTCTGCCCGTTTTCCGAGAAAAAACGTAAAATATACCACGCTTTTATTATATAACGAACACTCGATTTCAAACAATCTCTTAAGAAAAATAATATACAAGTACGTTACTACTTTCAACGACACTTTACAACTTACGAAAGCAGCGGTACGAAAATTATTTCAACAACAAATAAATATAGTTATTATATTTATTTTAAACTCCAAAAATTCGACAAATCTTTTATAAAATCAATATAATTATTTATATTGTTTCAAACGCCAAACACGCATTATTTTATAGAATAAATATAGTTTTATATATTTATTTCAAATGTCGAACAACACGAATTCGCTTTTATAAAAATAAATATAGTTTGTATATTTATTTCAAGTATCGAACAATACGAATTTTCTTATAAGAATAAATATAGATTTTATATTTATTTCATACTCCAAACAACTCGACGATCTTTTTATAAAATAAATATAACTTTTTATATTTATTTTTAAACGCCTAAACGACATATACCTATATTTTGTTAAGATGCGAAACATGATACGAGTTGGTTATATATTGTTTTCTTTTCATATAACTATTCTTTACTTACGCCTACGAATTCTCGAGACGATTAACGTGATTATATCGATATAGTTATATATTTTCACATGAATATTCATATATTATAAACCTCTCGAGAGCTAAGTCTTTCTAAGACTTATCTTTTACCGACATTAGACGAGACTTAACGAGTATAACTTAATCGTTACTAACAAGCTATCAACTTACCGTTGAATCGTTCGGATAACAATTCGGTAGAGCTCGGTGACACGTAGTTTATTCACTGCGTTTATTTAGAAACTTATAAGATATTCCGTGTTAGGAATATTGTAGAATGCACGCTAGCAAGTCAAGTCTTGGAAACGACATCACGAAGTCGTAATTAGCTAGCTTTGCACAAGGCAATTCAGGTGAGTTCATAACCCCACATTTTTACGGTTTTACATTTTTATAAATGTTATCGGGGTGGAAAGACATGCACGTTTTGTAGAAAACACACAAAGTTCTCGATGAACAAAGACTGCATATTTTTAGACAAAGCACGTTGTGCAAGAACATACAAAGCTTATGAACGAACGAAAACTCATAATTCTAAATCATACTACGAATGGATTTCGAGGAACTCAAATGGTTTACGAATGGATTATACTAAATATACCGGTTTTTACAAAACAAATGCGTATTATTGAAATGTGAATGATTTTCATGACTAGGGATGGATCGTCTGGTGATAATATAGAGAGACTGGGGAGTTAGCCTTAGAGGCTGGGGAGGTTCAGCCTTAGAGGCTGGGGTAAAATACATGTTACAATTATTTCAGACATTTTATACATGGTATGATTAGCTTAAGAAGGGTTTACTACTAGATCATGTGAGTGGTGGGCACAACACTTAAGGCCATTAATCCTCATCGTAGGACCGAGGGACATGAGTGATAGATCTATTTGGGTGTAGTGAGCCCACACCCATGAGGCCGGGGCGGCCCATAGTGGTGACTGTGTCTTACAGCCGGAAGCCCGGTGCAACTCCGCTAGGTTTGAGTTTTCCCGTATCACTTCACACATACCAGTGGCTTTGCAACCCATTGGTGATCTCTTTTTCCTTATTGCTACATACCAGGGACATACATACTTACAGAAATACTTGATTTATACAAATTTAATACCATGTTTTATACAAATTCAAAGCATAGGATTTACGCGGGTGTGGAGTCAAAGTCAGGGTGGGCATTGACGGTTATACGAACATTACAAATACGAGAGTTTACAAATACATGAATTTACGAACATAATGTGTTACAAATACAAAGTTTCCATATAACTTGGCAAGAAAATGATTTATAAATTCTTTTTCTCAATATTATTTCACAAACCGGTTATCCAAAAGATTTATTTCAAATCTTTTACAAACAAACTATGAACTCGCTCAACTTTATGTTGATTTTTCGCATGTTTCTTTCTCAGGTTACTTTTCAGAAACTATGGCACGGTTGGAATAGGAGAACCATGTGGAGTCGAGTACTTAGTGGCGTTCAATTTTCTAAAAGACTTAGCTTATTTGCTTCCGCTGTGTAATGAAGATACCAGTCCAGTCACGCCAAGCTCTGATATTTCGGGGTGTGACAGAGGTTCCACTATTTTGGCTCGACATTCTAAGAAAACAAGACGAAAATTTCAAAAGGGTGAAACTGAAACTTCGGCCACGGCCCCGTGGTCACACCTCTGCATGATTTTGAATCAAAGAATGTCATTGTTTTAAATTATTTTTCTCTATTTTAAAACATTTCTGAACATAAATAACTTAAAACAGTGTTGTAAAACTTATGTTTAATAAGATTCCTCGGTTAAAAACTGTGACAACTCGTAATTTAGAACCCGTCATTGTATCTCGATGTAACATGCTTGAATGTCATTGTATTCCGTTATGCATAATTCTTTTTCGGGGACGAAAAAAGGTTAAGTGTGGGGATATTTGATGTGGGGTAAAATACACATATTTGTCCCGTGTAAAGTGTATAATTTTTGTATATGTTTTATTTGTTTTTATTTAGTTTTAGTACTACATTATATTATATTGTGTTTTGGCTAGGTCCTGGTGCAAATGGAGAAAAAACGAGTGACATGGAAATAACCAGCCAGTTGAGTAGAGTAGACTGCCAGTTGCCGAATTAAAATTGCCGTTATTTTTCGTGACTGGGCCGAACCTACTTATCTCTATAATATTAGTGGAGGTCACTATCTCTATTTTAAAAAGGGGGACTATTATTGCAATAAGCTGAAACTAGAAAATTCATTGTGATATGTATTAAAAGATGAGGGGCCAAAGTTGAATAATGGTTGAAACTTGAATTAATGTCAACACATTACAACAATCGTTGGATACTGTGATGTGTGATGAGATGATTATTGTTATTTGTGAAGGCGGCCAAACATCATCAAAAGAAAAAAGGCATCATCAGGCCAAGGGATTTTGAAAGTTAATTGGGCATTGGGCCGAACTGCCGAAGCCCATTTATTTGAGGGGGGACGAAAATTACATTAATTTGAGGGCGGCATTCGAGGAGGCACAACTTATTATATATATCATCACGGCTGGGATATTAGAGAATCATCAGCCGAGGAATTCACACAGGGGCCGCACATCAGGAGACGCACGAACATAGCAGGGGACGAATTTTGAGAGCATCTTTGGCAAGGTTTCGAGCCACGGAATCGTTGGTTGAAGCAAGAAGCGTGGAGAGCAAGGAATAACCGGGTTTTACCATTCGGATTCTTTTATTTTCTAGTCTTTTTGTTTTAATTCAATGAATTTATTACTTGAACCTTGTTTGATTATTTTTGAGATTTCGTTTATCATGATTATTGGCTAAATCTTTGTTACTACCTAGACATGGTTGATTGATTGCAATAAGTTTTTGATTATTATTGGATTTTGGAAGCTATGGCTAGTTTATAAATTGTAAACGGTTTGTTCTATCGGTTAGATGTGTTTGCGTGCTTGATGGTATTTAATTGTTGATTATTGCTTCGCATGAATCTTGGTGACGGTCTTTATCACATAATAGAGTCGTGCTAGGTTTTAGATTTTGGTGACTGTCTATATCACGTAATAAATCTTGAATCTTTAGGGTTAAATCGGCCGATAAACCTTAGAAGTAATAGTTGGTAATTTTATAAAATCAAGTGTTCTACTAATCGTCAATAGCTGTAAGGTGCGAGATTATTGCTAGGTCTAAGTGATTAAACCGCAAGGTGGGTCCTTCTTAGGAAGTTAACCTTTTGGCTGCTGTCTAGCAAGTCTAGCTGAGAAAACAAACCTATCCTAGGTTTAGGTCTCGTAAGGGAGTGAGCCTTGTAGGATACTTTTATAAACCCCATTATATGTTTTGTAAGGGAGTCTAAAAACCGGTAATTTAACAACCTTTAGGGGATCTTAGCGTGCTTTTGAGAAGGATTAGGGGTCCTTAGATTTCCCGAGGGGTGAGAATTTTAAGATCCCGGTTCCATAGCAGACAACTTCCAATTACAATCATAACTAAAAGCAATCAGGATTCCTGTCTAGGTAGTTCCTTCATCATCCTTGAGTTCACCCTTCGTGAGAGTTCGTGTCTAGTTCGTTAGTTAATCTAGTTAATCGTTTTTTGCATTTTTAGGATTTTTAGAAAACCCCCCCAATCAACAAACATTTAGTTAAGTCCGTGTCAGTCTAAGTCTAGATAGAGTCGTTAGCGTAATCAGTAGAGTCTCTTGGGTTCGATACTCGGACTTCCTTAGGCTATACTTCATCGATCGGTACACTTGCCGGTCGTGTGGTTTAGGGTTTAGAGAGTCTTAGTTTTATAAATTTAAAGCTTAGAGAGTCTAGAATTAGGGTAATTTTAGTTGTTTTTAATTAACCCATTTTCAGCACATCAAGTTTTTGGCGCCGTTGCCGGGGATTCTTTGGCGATTGCGTTGATTACTTTGTTTGGACTTGTTTGACATATTACGTGCTATTTGTTCATTTGTTGGAGTCGTAGGAGTCTACTTGTCCGTGTCTTTTATTTTTCTTGAGTCTTGTAAATATGTGTGAAATTTGTGGAGGACCTCATTTTACTGTTAAATGCCCCTAATATGAGGGGTCCTCTACGCCATATTATGCTAACCCTTTTGTGCAGCCGCAACCATATTTTTCACAGGGGTATTCTCTGCAAGGTTATGATCATCGACCATATTACAATGATCTGTATCAGCAGCCGCAACGTAACCTGGTTCAGACGAGCGATAGAGGTTTTGAGGGTAGTATGAGTAGGATAGAAGAGATGTTCGCTCAGATGTTGGCTCAAAATCAGGCTACTCTGGAAACCATGGCTGAATTTGCAGAGAGAAATAAAAAAAGAGTAGAGGAGTTAGTTCGAGAGCGGGGTGAGTTAGAGGAAGACCGAGAAGAGAATACGGGTCAGTTAATAATTGATTTCTCGTGTAGTAATGAAGAGATAGATGCCCAATTGGCTGCATATAAGAGATGGAAGGGAGAAGGCCTAGAGGAAGTAGAAGAAGAGTCAGATGAGGAGATCATTCCAGTCACGGAGACGATAATGGACGACGAAGTCCCACCTCCGGTACAGAAGGGTATTATATATGACTTCGGGAGTGACTCTGATGACGAGATAGACGAAGAAGAATGGGCGGCGTATCAGAGGTCGTTAATGAAGAGAGAAGTTGTGGAAGAAGAAGTGGAATTGGGGGATTCCATTGGTTGGATGTTTGATGAAGTAGAAAAAGAAAAAGTAGATGTTGAAGAGGAATTAGATTTAGGAGATTCCTTAGGTAGTCTGTTTGATGATGAGGTAGAAGTTGAGGTAGAGAAAAAAATGTTAAGTTGGGAAGATGATTTTTTAGGAGAGTTAGAAGGTTTATCAGAATCTGAACAAGTAGGGGAATTTGATCCATTTGGTGATTTAGCAAATTTAGAAGCCCTACTAGAAGGTAAACCTGAGAAAATAAGTTAACCCACACCGCACGTAGAAATTAAGTGTGGGGATCTTCCCAAGGAAGTAGAGGGAATGGTGGAAGATGAAGAACACCATAGCTGGCCCGTGGTAGGGGTAACTGAAGATTCAAGGCCACAGAGAGGGTAAGAAAGAAAGAACCTGGAGACCGGAGATGGTTCTGGGTCGGAAGATGGGCGAAACAGAAAATGGAGCAATTAAAGTGCAACCACGACCGCTCTTATCATTACATGCCACGTATTCGGTTTCTTCCAGGTATGTTTAAATTTTGGTGGTCTGACCCATTTCAAAATTTTAAAATATTTTATAATTCCACCAATAATTTTTTAAGAATTTTTGAGGATCGGGTGGAATTAAACGGGTTGGACAGGGTCCAAGTCAAAGAGAAACCTCCTGATTAAGTTCAAGTGTGGGGAGGTTTTGTAGAGTTTGTATTTTGAGTCGTAGTTTTTGTATATTGAGTCTAAATTAGTAGTTTTTGAGTCGGTCGTTTGTGTCGAGTCGGTATTGCTTTGGTATTTTGCTTGTTTTTGTTGATGCAGGTTCAAATATGTACCACCCGTACTAAATCTCCATTCGGGTGATTTTGGAGCTGCTTATCAGATATCAGGCATTTATCGAGCATACTAGTCAGTTAGTGGAGTCAAGCCGATCGCGAACGAAATGCTATACGATCGAGCTGGATTGGACGAGAGTTTTGGAGCATCCACGCAAATTAAACCAGCTAAGTCCTTTCCAATTAGCCCTTAGTCTTTTTATTTCTTATTTATTTTTAGTTTTTTTGAGTCGGTTTCCATCTTACATTGAGGGCAATGTAAAGTTTAAGTGTGGGGATGGGAACTATCGTTTTGTGTCTAGTTTGGGATGCGCGGGTAGGCTCGATTCGGTTCTGGGTTTCTTTGATCTTAAAATTACCTAATTGTCGGTCTACTAGTGGGTTCTCATCTAGGGAAAGTGGGGAAACTGAAACCGCCAAAAATAGTATAAGGGATGCCGTTATAAGCTAAGATCGTTAGAGTTTTTAGTCATTATCTTGCTGAAAAAGAAAAAAAAAATAGAATAAAAAGTGAGCTAGAAACTAAATGAAAGTAGCCATTCCTATGTAGTCTGTGATTGGGGATAGCGACTCTACAGTCGGATTACCGCTAGGGTGTGTGAAATCGATTTGCCGAACAAAAGTACCGAAACCTAAGTAATCTGTGGTTGGGGATAGCGACTCTACAGTCGGAATACCGCTTGGTTAGGGAAAACATCGTCTAGACTCACGAAAGAAAGAAAAAAAAAGAGAGAAAAAGCAAGCAAAGAAAAAAAAATGGAAAAATAGATTTGATTTTAAACTCTTTTGATCTTGGTATAAAACGGTTAGGAAATAACCCAGTGGTTGTTCCTTTTGTCCTATAAGCTTGAGGGGGGATTAGGTGGACTTGCAATTCTTAGTGTGAGACCCTAGGTAGATTGACCGCACTTGAACTAAACTTGCATGATAAGGGCTTGGAACCGGGTTGGGTTTAAGTGGATCGATATACTTGCAATCGCGGCTAACACGAGTTTCGATTTTAATAAAGTAACTTAAGCTTTTGGCCCGAGTGACTATTTCGACTATGATTCCGTTATGCATAATTCTTTTTCGGGGACGAAAAAAGGTTAAGTGTGGGGATATTTGATGTGGGGTAAAATACACATATTTGTCCCGTGTAAAGTGTATAATTTTTGTATATGTTTTATTTGTTTTTATTTAGTTTTAGTACTACATTATATTATATTGTGTTTTGGCTAGGTCCTGGTGCAAATGGAGAAAAAACGAGTGACATGGAAATAACCAGCCAGTTGAGTAGAGTAGACTGCCAGTTGCTGAATTAAAATTGCCGTTATTTTTCGTGACTGGGCCGAACCTACTTATCTCTATAATATTAGTGGAGGTCACTATCTCTATTTTAAAAAGGGGGACTATTATTGCAATAAGCTGAAACTAGAAAATTCATTGTGATATGTATTAAAAGATGAGGGGCCAAAGTTGAATAATGGTTGAAACTTGAATTAATGTCAACACATTACAACAATCGTTGGATACTGTGATGTGTGATGAGATGATTATTGTTATTTGTGAAGGCGGCCAAACATCATCAAAAGAAAAAAGGCATCATCAGGCCAAGGGATTTTGAAAGTTAATTGGGCATTGGGCCGAACTGCCGAAGCCCATTTATTTGAGGGGGGACGAAAATTACATTAATTTGAGGGCGGCATTCGAGGAGGCACAACTTATTATATATATCATCACGGCTGGGATATTAGAGAATCATCAGCCGAGGAATTCACACAGGGGCCGCACATCAGGAGACGCACGAACATAGCAGGGGACGAATTTTGAGAGCATCTTTGGCAAGGTTTCGAGCCACGGAATCGTTGGTTGAAGCAAGAAGCGTGGAGAGCAAGGAATAACCGGGTTTTACCATTCGGATTCTTTTATTTTCTTGTCTTTTTGTTTTAATTCAATGAATTTATTACTTGAACCTTGTTTGATTATTTTTGAGATTTCGTTTATCATGATTATTGGCTAAATCTTTGTTACTACCTAGACATGGTTGATTGATTGCAATAAGTTTTTGATTATTATTGGATTTTGGAAGCTATGGCTAGTTTATAAATTGTAAACGGTTTGTGTGGGGGTTATGTGGGTAACGACTGAATCTGTGATTGTTAATTTACCCTTTGGTGGTTTATTAATACGAGATTGGCGATGGACTAGTTGCGAAGGTTTGGATGTTATTAGCGAGACGACCAAAAGTAGTTTTCACAATTAAAACAAGAATGATTTAAACGATTTGAAACGATTTTAACGAGTTAAACGAATTGAACAAACGATTGGTTTTTGGTTAGTGTTTAGATAACGGGACGGGTGTAATGTGATGAAAACATGGTAGATACGCCGCTGGTACTTCTTATATATAAGTGTTTTCATCATATTACATACCGTGGCGTTATTTAGTTCACTTGGATAAACGATTTCGAAACGAGGTCACACAACGATGTTTTCTAAATAATATAAACCATACGAGTTTTATAACGAGATGATTTACAATTTGATTTAATTAAACAAATGTTTTGGGTTAAGAATCATGGCTGCGAGATTTTATAAACTATAACCAACTTGATTTGAGTTGGTTAATTATGCTGCATACTATACACTTTTCAAAACAAGGTTTTTAAATAAGGTATTGCAACATGTAAACGAGCCATGAATCCGACACTCTCATAAAACATATGTGCTCGCCAGCATTTCTTTGTTGACATTGTTTTTACATATGTTTCAGGTGTTGTTGAATGATGTTGACTGCTAGGATGCATGTTCACATAGGATCTGGACGAGGCCTTAGTGACATAATAATAATGATAGACGATGTGTAACTTGTTTGTTTTGTTTTAAGACAATGTAAATTATCTAATAAATCAATAAAACGAAACTTTTGAATCCATGGTTATGAAACAATAATTCTGTTGCTCCACTCCCCGATGTTTCCGCCGCGGTTTCGTTGTTTTAACGCGGTCGGGGTGTGACAGAAGAGTTGGTATCAGAGCCAATGGTTATAGGGTATTAGGTTATTAGTAATGCTTTGACATAGACTATAACTTTTCTAGGACCCTAACGCAAGAAATTTGCGTTTAGCTTTTAAAACAATATCGTCACCTATCCTTAGGTGATAACCACAACGAGAACACAATAACAAATCCGCTTTGAAAATCAATCATCTGTTCTAGGATGATTGATTACTAAGTTTTGAACCCTCTAAGTTTTCAAAAATCTCGTCAAGGTTTGGGTCTTATAGTGTGAACACGTGCAATCTGGAAGAGTGGATGCCTGTATCCTGAGTTTTCTGTCTAAGGCTAGGGTGTTCGTACAAATCCCCATAATCGGACCAGTCATTCTTACCTGGGAACTCTTGGGGTGAGTGTCCACTTATAGGCTAAAGCAGGTCTTTGCGATACATTATATTGACCCATTTACTTTGATTAGTCGGTGCGAGTCGTTTGTTTGTTGGAGATAACGAACAAATAATCACCTCCCTGATGTCTTGTCGATGTTTTTCAATACCTCTTTTGTTTATCCAATTGTCGATCTCATTCGTTTCTCATGTTTCCTTGTTCCTTTTAGAAAATTCCTCCTCGATGAGATGCACAACCTCCAACTAACGAAGAAATCGCAGCCCTTGTCTCTCAACAAATGGCTGCTGTGCTTCCGAGCATAGTAACCCGGATCCATCAATTATACAACAACAATAACAATAATGCTCAGTGTAGTTTCAAGAATTTCAATTCAGGTAAACCGTTGAAGTTTTATGGGTCTCAAGAAGCAACTGCGCTCCTGCAATGGTTCGAAAGTTTGGAGAGCACATTCAGACATGTTCAGTGTCCGAATGAGCGTAAGGTTGAATTTGCATCCAGTGTTTTTGAGAAGCGTGCTCTTACGTGGTGGAACGGTGTGATGCGTGATAGGGGTGCCGATGTGGCCCTGGCACAAACTTGGGAAGAGCTTCGAGCTCTCATGATGAAAGAGTTTTGTCCCCGTCACGAGATTCGAGCTTTGGAACGAGAGTTTGACGATCTGAAACAAGATGGGGGAGAACACCGTGCGTATACAGATCGTTATGAAGAGTTGAGTTTGTTGTGTCCTACTATGGTTACCCCGTTGGAGAAAGCGATTGAGAGGTATATCGATGGTTTACCCGATTCTGTGCAAGACATTGTGACTGGCAGTAATCCGACCACTGTTCGTCAGGCAATCGAATTGGCTGCTACACTGACCGAGTTTCAGGTCAGAAAAGGTAAACTGACCCGCAAGGGTGACAAGAAGAAGTCAGCTGATGCCACACAAGACAAGGAAAAGGTTAAGGGTAAGAAGAAGGGAGAGTCTTCTAAGAAGTCAAGGAAGCGCAAGGCTTCCCAGAATTTTGCTGTTACTGCTCAGAACCCACCAGCACAACCTCTTGCGAAGAAACAGTATGCTGGTTCCGCACCCCACTGTGCTCGGTGCAATGGTCATCACGTTGCTCATCAGGCTTGTAAACAGTGCACTACGTGTGCTAAATTTGGGCATCTGGCCAACATTTGTCGTTTGGGTCAGAATCAAGCTGCTTAGATTCCAGCACAGGCTCAAGGGAACGCTGCTAGATTCCCACCAGGTTCATGTTACAATTGCGGAGAATTTGGTCACTTCTGCAACAACTGCCCGAGGTTAGTGAACGCGAATGCAAATCCGAATGCCATTGCAAATGCTAATCTCGCCCGTGGACGAGCGTTCAATCTGAATGCAAACGAGGCTCGAGCTGACAACCTCGTTGTTAATGGTACGTTCCTTGTTAATCATCGACCTGCATCTGTTCTTTTTTATTCTGGCGTCGATAGAAGTTTTGTTTCGTTATCTTTTGAGCCTTTACTTGCGATACCTAGAACTAAACTGAGGAAACCCTTATCTGTCGAAGTTGCTACTGGTAAACCTCTTGTGTTCGATTCTGTTATTCGCGATTGTCAGTTGAACCTCGATAACCATATTTTTCCTATTGACCTTATACCGATGCAACTTGGGAGTTTCGACATTATCGTAGGGATGGATTGGTTAAATAAACATCATGCTGAGGTAATTTGTTTCGATAAGATCGTTCGTATTCCTCTTTCGTCTGGTGAAGTCCTTGAAGTTCGTGGCGAGAAACCATCTGGTGGATTGAAACTCATGTCGTGTACAAAATCCCAAGGTTATTTACGAAAAGGATATGTTGCTTTTCTGGCACATGTCACCGAGGAGAAAGGCAAGAGCAAGCGTATTCAAGATATTCCGATTGTTTGAGATTATCCAAAGGTGTTTCCCGATGAACTGCCTGGTTTGCCTCCAGTTCGTCAAGTCGAGTTTCATATTGACCTTGTACCCAATGCCAACCCGATTGCAAAAGCACCTTATCGTCTTGCACCGTCTGAATTGCAAGAGTTATCAAAACAGCTTCAAGAGTTATCTGACAAGGGATTCATCCGACCAAGTTATTCACCGTGGGGCGCTCCTGTCCTATTTGTGAAAAAGAAGGATGGGTCTTTTCAAATGTGTATCGATTATCGTGAGTTGAATAAGCTTACCATCAAGAATCGATATCCCCTACCACGAATCGATGATCACTTTGATCAGCTGCAAGGTGCATCATGCTTTTCCAAGATCGATCTGCGTTCTAGGTATCATCAGCTTCGTGTTCTAGAAGAAGATATTCCCAAAACTGCTTTCAATACAAGATATGGGCACTATGAGTTTACTGTCACGCCTTTTGGTTTGACGAATGCCCCAGCTATCTTCATGGACTTAATGAATAGGGTTTGTAAACCTTATTTAGACAAGTTCATCATCGTATTCATTGATGATATTCTCATCTATTCGAAGTCTCGAGCCGATCACGAGCAACACCTTCGTTTGACACTGGAACTCCTGAAGAAGGAACAACTTTTCGCCAAATTCTCCAAGTGTGAATTCTGGCTTAAGGAAGTTCAGTTCTTGGGTCATATTGTTAACGAACAGGGTGTTCATGTGGATCCATCCAAAATTGTCGCAATTAAGGATTGGAATACACCAACGACACCAACAGAAGTTCGTTCTTTTCTTGGTCTCGCTGGATATTATCGTCGTTTCATTTCAAACTTCTCAAGGATTGCGGTTCCAGTCACTGCTTTGACTCAAAAGAATAAGCCTTTTGAGTGGGGACCTAAACAAGAAGAAGCGTTCCAAACGCTGAAACGAAAACTCTGTGATGCTCCTGTTTTGTCTTTGCCCGAGGGAAACGATGATTTCGTTGTCTATTGTGACGCGTCGAAACTAGGCCTTGGTTGCGTTCTTATGCAACGAGGTAAAGTTATAGCTTATGCGTCAAGACAGCTAAAAGTTCACGAGAAGAACTATACGACTCATGATCTTGAGTTAGGATCTGTGGTTTTCGCGCTTAAAATCTGGAGACACTATCCTTATGGAACAAAGTGTGTGGTTTTCACAGACCACAAAAGTCTCCAGCACATTCTTAATCAGAAGGAGCTGAATATGAGGCAATGACGCTGGGTTGAGCTATTGAGCGATTATGATTGCGAAATTCGCTACCATCCTGGTAAGGCGAATGTCGTAGCCGATGCGCTAAGTTGAAAGGAGCGAGTCAAGCTCAATTCTGTCCGAGCTCTATCAGATATTCAATCTCGTGTCCTTCAAGCTCAACGATCTTGTGTGATCAAAGGCTTAGTGAAATATGAGTTACCACTTCAACTTGAGCTTAAACTCGAAACGAAGGACGATGGGTTACTCTATTTCAAGGATCATTTGTGGATTCTGAAACAAGACGATCTTCGCACTTTAGTGATGGACGAATCGCATAAGTCTCGATATTCTATCCATCCTGGTGCTGACAAAATGTACAAGGATCTTCGTACTCAGTATTGGTGGCCTGGTATGAAGAAGGATGTTGCCTTGTATGTATCAAAATGCCTAACTTGTCTCAAAGTCAAGGCAGAACATCAACGACCATCTGGTTTGCTTGTACAATTAGAGATACCAGTTTGGAAGCGGGAGAACATTGCTATGGATCTCATCACGAAGTTACCGCGTACATCTAAAGGTCACGATGCTATTTGGGTTGTTATCGATCGATTAACGAAGTCAGCTAATTTTATTCCGATTCGCGAGGATCTATTTGCTGATAAACTTGCAAAGATTTATGTTGGATGAGATTGTATCTCGACATGGTGTTCCTTTGGATATCATTTCCGATCGTGATGCTCGGTTTTCATCTCATTTTTGGAAGACCATGCAATCTGCTATGGGAACCCAACTAAATCTAAGCACTACTTATCATCCCCAAACAGATGGGCAAACTGAGAGGACTATTCAAACTTTGGAGGATATGCTTAGAACATGTGTGATAGACTTTGGTGGTAATTGGGATTCTCATCTTCCGTTGATCGAGTTCTCTTACAACAATAGTTATCATGCTAGCATTAATATGGCACCGTTCGAAGCACTCTACGGTCGAAAATGTCGTTCACATGTCTGTTGGAATGAGATCGGTGAATCCCAGCTTACTGGACCTGAGCTCATTCTAGAAACAACAGACAAAATCAAGAAAAATCGCGATAATCTTGTGACAGCTAGAAGCCGTCAAAAGAGTTATGCGGATATGCGACGCAAGCCCTTAGAATTTCAAGTCGGAGACCGTGTCCTACTCAAGGTATCTCCTTGGAAGGGAGTGGTGAGATTTGGAAAGAAATGAAAACTTGCACCTCGATATGTTGGACCATTTAAGATTGTTGAAAGAGTCGGAAAGGTTGCCTATCGACTAGAGCTACCTCCAGAGCTTGGGAATATTCACCCAAATTTTCACGTGTCCAATTTGCGAAAGTGTTTAGTCGATACTGATCTTCACATTCCACTCGATGAGATTCAAGTTGATGAAACAATGCACTTTGTCGAGAAACCTGTAGAGATAGTGGACCGTGAAATTAAACAGTTGAAGAACAAGCGAATCCGATTGGTCAAAGTTCTCTGGGAGTCCAAACGTGGCCCAGAGTTTACATGGGAACGTGAGGACCAAATGAAGGCGTAGTATCCACAATGGATTTCACAAGTTTCCTCTAGTTAAAATTTCAGGACGAAATTTCCTAAAGTAGGGGATACTGTGACAACTGTGCTCTGTAATCGATGTATATTGTAAAACAATATCAATTATTAATAAAACAATGTGTTTTGGTGTTATTATATGTGTATTTGGGTTTGATGATTTTACGTTTTGATTCAAGTTCGGTTTTCAGCTTTAAATCGCTTTCTGGAAGGTTATACGCAAACTGGTGCGTAAACGCAGTCAGTTTAACATGACAAACACTCCGTAATAGTGACATAGGCTTGACATACCTTAAATAACCTTTACATAACTTCGAAATAAGTTTTGGATGGTTTGGTGTGTTGAAAACAAGTCTATTCGATCGCAGGGACTATTTGTGTCAAACTGCGAAAGTATGCCCTTTCGTTCTGTAATGAACATTCCGGAACTTGATCATAAGTTAAACATGCCCTAAATATCCTTTACATAGCTTAGAAATGGGCTTTGAGGTATTTGGTGCGCAAAAATAAACTTATTTGATCAGCAGGGACTAAAGGCGTCAAAAAGTGCTTAAGTTTGCATTTTCGAGCATATCTTACGTTCTGAATATATCCGGACATCCAAAAAATATTTTTAATCATTAAAATATTTTATTTTAGTGATTGGAATGCAAAAATACCATTCGTCGCACAATTTGGATCGTTTTTGCGTTCGTTACGACTTCCGTCGTAATTAACCAAATAAGCAACCATACGACCAAATGAACCGACATCCGAGATGTTTTTGAGCATATTTTAAGTTCCCTGTACTTTAACTTCATTTTGGAGCTTTGAAATGGGGTTAACGGGGCTTAAACGTGTCAAAAATGCATCAAAAACCAAGTTTTGGGCTTGCAGGGGCTTAAAGTGTCAATCTGTCAAAGTGGCTAGGAGGGGCGCGTAAGCCAAGCTTATTTCTTACGCGGCCCCCGATAGCAGCCCAGATCAGAAACATTGAATCTGGCTTTCTAGCCTGTTTTTGATGGTTTTGTCCATGGTTTTGCAATACCATTTGCTGGATTTTGATGGTTTTTAACATCCCATTGTTTTGTAAAACCTTGTGCCCACATGTATGGCCAAGATCGAAGCACGATTTGCGAGGAACGATCCTAACAGTTGTGGGAATTCTATAAATACCCAACACCTTCTTTCCTTTCAGCTCGCACTTGATTCATTTATGCTCTAAGTTGGGGTTTAACACTTCATACCTGAGCAAATTGAATCAAGATCTTCCTAGCTTGGACCCTTTGTAAGTTTCTTTCGTGCTTTTATTGTTTTTCAAGCGTAAAAGTCAAACAGTGTTTGACTTTCTGCTTTGACCAGTCTTTGGTCAACACAAAGTCCGTTTGAACTTTGCAACGTGAGCGTAATCACGATGGTTATAGTCCCCTGTAACAATACCTACTGATTACCACGTTGATTAGGTGTAGTGACGAGTCATAGTTTCGGTCAAAATGCATATTTATGCGTATTTTGCAACCAAACTATTCTTGGGTATCAAAACCCTCTGTTTTCTAACTTAGTTAAACATGTTTAACTCGTCACTTTTAGTCTAGTGCTTGTATAGGGTCGTAAGATAAGCGGTCTCGACAACCGCTTAGACTTTCAAACCCGACCCGTTTGGTCGATCATTAGGATCCGACCAAGCATATTAGTGACCATAGTTGTATAGGGAATAACCTTCCGAGGTTATACCTTATGGTCAGTTAGTTTAATTAGTTGTATGATAGGTAGTTTATATGCCTTAGGTAAATGACCAAAATGCCCTTTTTATGCATAATTGGTAATTAAACATATGTAACTTAACTTTTTCCACTTAAACTAATTATGTAACCTGATTAGGCATATAATACTTGTCATAGGACTAGTTAGGCATCTCGAACACGCTTTTGCCCGAACGACGCGTTAAAGTAGCGTAAGCTACCTTAATGGGTCGTAGCGGGTCGAAAGCACTTAGGTAGTTTCCGTTTTAGGATGTAGGCTTCGTTAAACCATATCACATGAGTTCCAATACCCATTTGGTTTACGAGACCTCATTCTATCCGATCTTCCAATTTAGGTGTCGATTTATTAACTAGTGATTCAATTACTAGGTACTACTTGATTTCCTTGTTTTGCTTGAGTTTGTTGAGTTCTTTGGATTGAGTATACTTTGCACTTCGATGTGAGTACATAGATCCCCTCTTTTTACATGTTTTCGATTGTTTTGGGGTGATTCATATGTGTTAAGTGTTTTCGATATTTTTAACAATGGTTTCAAAATGATTAATATGGTTTATATAAAACTAATAACGATTTCGATAATGTGAACAAACTTGTTGGGCGTAGTTATATAACAAATGACATTCATTAATTTTGGCCGAACCGACCAGTATTAGGTTATGGTACCATAGGATCTGAAAAATCCCGTTATCAGACTGCACCCATGGTTATGTGTGGGGGGTATGTGGGTAATGACTGAATCTGTGATTGTTAATTTACCCTTTGGTGGTTTATTAATGCGAGATTGGCGATGGACTAGTTGCGAAGGTTTGGATGTTATTAGCGAGACGACCAAAAGTAGTTTTCACAATTAAAACGAGAATGATTTAAACGATTTGAAACGATTTTAACGAGTTAAACGAATTGAACAAACGATTGGTTTTTGGTTAGTGTTTAGATAACGGGACGGGTGTAATGTGATGAAAACATGGTAGATACGCCGCTGGTACTTCTTATATATAAGTGTTTTCATCATATTACATACCGTGGCGTTATTTAGTTCACTTGGGTAAACGATTTCGAAACGAGGTCACACAACGATGTTTTCTAAATAATATAAACCATACGATTTTTATAACGAGATGATTTACAATTTGATTTAATTAAACAAATGTTTTGGGTTAAGAATCATGGCTGCTAGATTTTATAAACTATAACCAACTTGATTTGAGTTGGTTAATTATGTTGCATGCTATACACTTTTCAAAACAAGGTTTTTAAATAAGGTATTGCAACATGTAAACGAGCCATGAATCCGACCCTCTCATAAAACCTATGTGCTCGCCAGCATTTCTTTGCTGACTTTGTTTTTACATATGTTTCAGGTGTTGTTGAATGATGTTGATTGCTAAGATGCATATTCATATAGGATCTGGACGAGGCCTTAGTGACATAATAACAATGATAGACGATGTGTAACTTTTTTGTTTTGTTTTAAGACAATGTAAATTATCTAATAAATCAATAAAACGAAACTTTTGAATCCATGGTTATGTAAAAATAATTCTGTTGCTCCACTCCCCGACGTTTCCGCTGCGGTTTCGTTGTTTTAATGCGGTCGGGATGTGACATCTCGTTTGAGAGGTTGCCTGATTATGAGATACTAGGTCTTTATACTGTTTGATATCTGGGGTATTATACCTGGTCTTCTGATTTTGCGTCAGCAATGGTCTAGACCTCATATAATACTTTGCGCGCTTAAAGCTTACCCTTTGCATAAAAATTGAGAAAATATCGAAAGATATAAATCAAATGCAGTTGTAAAGAAGTTCCCTAAGTGGGACACACCTAAGTCGAGCCTTCATCTCTTTGACGGAATAGTAGTTCATACCTGAGCTCTCAAGGTCTTGCACTAATCCAGAGTACATATATCAATATAGTATATTCACCTGTAAGACTGAATCTAGGGAATCTTGATACGAAGTATATTCTGAGGTGGGACACACGAATAAGTTAAGTTCTTAAGACATTAATCTCATATCTCGAAACAGTTGAACTTTGTGTGAAAATTTAAGTGGATCAGTATACTGACAATCTAAGTGAATCGTTTAGAACTTAAAGTGTTTATAGCTCAACGGTGCTAGTGATTTCTCATAAACTGATATGATCCTCTGACACGAATTCAAACAAAAATATTGTCTGTAAATATTTCTTTACTGCTTTATTTTACAGAAAAATTACAAAAAGATTTTATGTCTGCTTTATTTTCGACAACCGATGTCTGAAAGCTGAGTTTCAAAATCTAAGTATGTTGGGCATGTTTCTGAAATAAACAAGTTCATTAATTTGAAACTTGAAGTTTTACATAAGAATTTCAAAAACAGTTTGTGAAATCTCCAAGGTCATTAATTTGGACTTGGATGAGTATTTGATAAAAGTTTCAGATGCTTTAACTGTTATATGTTGATGTTTAGAGTCAGGTTACGATCTTGAAATTAAATTGTCATATATATAGTTGTTTGATAGGAGGAGAGAGTCAAGTTATTTCTGAGAAATTACATTTTGTTGAATTTGATCCAGGTTTTCAATCTTAGAATATTTTAAGCCAGGTCATCAATTTTGGTAAAACAAAAATCTTTCACTGTTAGAAGTACATCCAGATTTCCATGAATAAATGATGTCCTGTGCAGTCACATATTTGTAATGCTCCAGCTTATCCATGTTAAATGTTTAGAGCTAGGTTTTTGATCCTGAACTTAAATTGTTAAATATCTTACAAATGGTTTGAGAAGTGCAGATTTTAATCCAGATTACGATCCCGATAGCTAAGACTTAGGGGGAGTCTGAAGACGAGCTTGACGCAAGGGGGAGCTTATATTTGAAGACCCAGGTAACGATCCTGAAAAGTTCGGAAGCTTAACGAAAGGGGGAGCCTGGAGAAAGAGTCAACTGAAAGGGGGAGCTGATTCAGAACGCAGAATCAAGTAAAGTTTGAAGAGGGAGTTTGTGGTTGCTGAAGATGTCAAAGCCTTAGTAAAGACTCTAAGAGAAAGAGAAGATTGAAAGCTACGAGATTGACTTCCGTAATATCTAAGGGGGAGTCTGTGAGTGCATAATGTCTATTACTTCTATAAATCACGTATCGTAGCTTATCAGATGATACAAGACTAGTGTTGAACAGAGTAAAAGGCAAAGTTGATGTATGTTGAAGTCCATTCGGACGGATGGACATACAGTCCATCCGGTCGGATGTGTAATCTGATTCATCCGGATATATTTCAAGCTAGTCCATCCGTTCGGATGGAGTCCATCCGCTGGTACTGTTGATCCGGATGAACACTGCCTATAAATATGTGTGTAGGGTCGTGTCATTAGAGAACTTTTGTGACTAGAGTGGGGAAACTCTATCCATTTAATTTTGTGGTATTGTACTTGTCATATTATCAATAGAAATCAATACTTAATTACTTCTTTGTGTCTGATCCACACACGTGATTGGATTCCGCACAACTTACGTGTTCGTACGAATTCAACGGTTAAGGAATCGATCCAGGATTCGAATCCACAATTCATAAAAACATAGTAAAATAACTTACATAATACACTAGGTAATTGGCAAAACTCAACCAGAATCTTCGGTAAAACCACTTCAAATCGAACTAAAATTAAGCAAACTTACATTATGCACAATGTTATAAGCACAATTTTTAATCCACTTCAACTCAAAAGAAAATTAAGCAAAATCATATAATACACTACATAAAAGCACGATTCAACCAGAATCTTCTGTTAATTTCACTTAAAGTCGAAGAAAATTAAGCAAATTTACATCATAAAAGCACGATTCAACCAGAATCTTTTGTTAATTTCACTTGAAATCAAAGAAAATTAAGCAAATTTACACAATACACTATATGATATGGGCTTGGTTGGGCCTTTTAGTTGAGTAAAAGTTGATCTCACATGGTTTTCATGTAGGTTAGGCCGACAGAGCTAGTGTATTAGAATGGGTAGTACTGGTTATCTCTTTACCCCGTCTTCATACTGTTTTCGTAGTTTAAAGAAAAAAAGTTTCTTTTTTATACAAAGGATACCCCTGATCTCCAAAAAAATAAGTTGGGATGCCCCTAGATTTGTAGACTAGCTCCGCCACTAATGTAGGCACAATTTTTTTCACCAAAAAATACCTAAAATGGGTGCAATGAGAAGGGATTTGTTAATGATTATGTAATAACTAGGTTAGAACATCGTGTATTACACAGGCTGATCAATATATATAATTTTATATACTAAGTAATAAAAAGATTAAATCTTTAAAACTCTTGCATTGCATGGATTGAATAAACACGTAAGAATTTCATTCTCACCGGAGGCAACAACATGATTCCTAAGAGTATTACCATTTATGTGTCTACTAACAATCGACAAGCTATCACTATTCATGGCTTCATGAGAAATTTCAGATATATGATGTGACATTGTAGTTGGCAAAATTCTATGTGAATTAGCATCTTCTGTAGCGGCTAGCTCCATTGGAAGCTTTTCTTCTTTATTTGGAACCGATAACACCCTCTGAAAACATACATAGTAGATTCAAAGCATTTACACAAATGCCCACCAGCGTTGCTAACACAAGACCACAAAAGAACTCCCCAAATGGAACTTGCTTTGAAAAACTATAATCATATTTTGGTGTAAGACCCTAACACGCTTAAACCGAAAAGACACAGCGGAAATACGTACCATAAAATTTATTTTTTTTAAAAACATTCCAACAAGATTGAAAGTCCTTTCTATGGTGTGTCTTTAACGATGATTACATTTTTCATTTCATTTAATACATAAAACATATCATAGGTTTACTATCTGCATGACCACACATTCCCATACAATCTGTGTTATGACTCGATCTTCAACCGCTTACATCCCATGATGATCATGGTCCGCAATTCTGCGCAACC
>JARYGA010053383.1:0-29314 GCA_030545235.1 Helianthus tuberosus
CACTTTCTTATTTTCATTTCTACCATATGGCTTAGGCCGATATGGCTTGAATGAGGATTCAGACTTCCTGTTAGTTGACTCATAGGTGTTGGATGAGTTCATTCTCTCTTGCATCTTCCTGTCATCCTCCAATCGAATATATCTTAGGGCCCTGTTTCGAGCTTCATCCAAGTTCCTGCATGGGTTCATTACAAGATCTTGATAAAATTGAGAATCTTTTTGCTGCCCCATCTTGAAAGCTTGCACAACTGTTGCAACATCAAGATGTGGAATGTCTAGGGATTCCCGGCTGAACTTGTTCACATAATCCCTAAGGGATTCCTGAGGCCCCTGTGTTATCCTGTAGAGGTCACTTGTTAGTTTCTCAAAGCTTCTACTACAAGAAAACTGGCTATTAAATAAATTTACTAAGTGAGCAAAAGATGTAATCGAATGCAGAGGAACATTCAAGAGCCATTTCAAGGCTGATCCTGTTAAGGTAGAACCAAAACCCTTGCACAAGCATGCTTCCTTGAGATCCGGAGGGATAGGGTTAATCTCCATTCTTTCCCTATACTGAGCAATATGCTCCTCAGGATCCGTAGTTCCGTCGTAAAGCTTCATGTTGGGGGTTTGAAATCTCTTTGGGATCTCAGCATCACAGATAGGATATGCAAAACGAGATATCTTGTGGCTGTCTTGGGACACTTCCGGGATTGGCTGGACCACTCCAGGTACACTAGATATCATATCCTTCAACTTCTGAAGTTCCCTAGTAAGTGCTGATGTTACACCTGTATCCTACAAAGATCCACTATTGTTAGTAGCATGAGTATTATTATTATTTGACACGTTACCCGTTGGAGGATTTTGCCCATATCCTGAAGCATATCCTGAGCTCCTCATGGTTGACATCCTGACCGAGGAGGGTATTTCAGGAGTATGATTCTGAGGAAGGCTGGGCACAATATTCCCCCTGTTATCCTCAGTATACACAGCTGAACTGAAGTTCAAAGTTCTGGGTTGTAATGGAGTGACAATATCCTCAGCAGATCTGCTCGAGCCAGACTTCAGGAGTTGTATTTCCCTCAATAGCATTTGGTTTGTTTCCTGTTGCTGCCTCATTTGTTCCTGCACACTTCCAAATAAGGTTAGAATTTCATCATTAGAAGCTAAAACGGGAGCAGATTCCTGAACACAGCGAGTAGGGATAATATCCTGAGGTCGTGAAGAGGCTGGCATCCTTGGAGGAGGTGGTGGAAGCACTGAACCGGTAGTAGCAGAGGTCATAGCAGACACAGTGGAGGAACTCATGTTTGATCTTGAGGCCATTGTAAATAATGCGGCAAAAAGTTTTGAAAATAGAAAACCGATTAACGATTTCACAAAGATTTTTATCAAAGAGAGCACCACTTGCCCCACGGTGGGCGCCAAATTATTTTGGTCAAAAATTACCGAGGCAATTAAGTGATCAAATTAGTAAAGTGAGGTAGTGTGCTAAAAAGTGTGTTGAAAATATGCCGGTTAAGTTATTTGGAAAATCAGTATTCAGGATACGGCTCAGGATATTGAGCTGTATCTATGATCAAACTATGAGCAAAAAGTAAAGTAAATGACACGAGATGTACGAGGAAAGCCCTTGATCAATCTAGATCACCGGCATAAAACCTCGGGAGCTGACAATCGCAGCTGCCTTGTTCTTCTTATTGCTTCAAACTTCAGGATACAGTGCAGGATATAGACCAAATCGCTAAGTGTTACAATGCTTTTGTATGAAAGTGAAAATTGCTAGAGAGCGAGTGTTCGAGTGTATTCAGTGAAAATGTGATGTCCTATTCGATCTGGTATACCCACCTATTTATAGTTACTAAATAGAAACTAAAATTCCTATAAATATGGGATGCTCCCGAATATTCCATAAATAGCCGTTTGGAACCAAATAAAGCGGGCTTAACGTCTTTCCTTGAACAACTTGGACCGAGTCTTCCGCGGAATGAGTCCTTGTGAACGTTGCTAGCTTCTAACCCACGTACCTGCACATAATCCGTTAGTAATCCTGAGGATACCATTCAGGATGTTACCAATATCCTGAACCAGCATCCCGGATGTAAACAGATATTAGATAACCAAGATATAAATCAAGATATTTTCCAAGATATGGGCTTAGAATTTCACCCATAACACCAATCAATCCTTCATAGATGGTAAGTATAGCAAACTCTTAAAGACTCCCATGAGAACCCTAGATATTAAGTGTAAGGTAAAACTTACAGGCGAAAATCATAGGAACCATTTCTTCTGCTCCTGCCAAAAGTCTTCAGTCATGAAATTCTAGTGTACCCTCTCTTCATATAAAGTGCATCATCATAAGTGATTGATATCTCTTGATCTCTATCGATTGCGAATACCAGATGGTACGACAAAAGCGTCATATAAGGATTGGTGTGTCTTAATATGTTCCATAGATTGCTTCCATGCCTGATCAGTATGGAGGTTTAATGCATGGAACCCTAAAGATATTCCAATGGTCATACGGTATTAAAGTCAGCTAATGGTATTCAAAGAAGATATCTAAAAAGGAATTATCCAAGTAAACGTTCCTGAGTAAGAAATTCGTGGACTCGTAACACGAATGTATCACTTATCTGACACAGACCATGGTAAATGAACTGGAGCCTGGGAATTGGAAAAATCTCTATAACCTCCTTGCGTTTTGACCATCTTCTCCAAGATTACCCTGTTTACCTCCTTAGAGGCAAGTAGAGTTAAGATTAACGTCCCGCTTAGGGATGCATTAATATAAAAATTTACATGATAACTAGTATCATCATTGGAAGAACCAGAACCCTGATTAAGGGAGTTTTAGGATAGAAGTTCATATAGCCCAACTCAATATTCTAAGAGTTTGATATTGCTAATTAAGAAAGACGGTTCATTTTGCTTATGCATTGATTACCGCAACCCTATTTAGGCAACAATTAAGAATCCCCATTAGCTGCCCAGGATCGTCGACTTAATTCGACTAGCTGTAAGGATTTGCTATTCCTTAAGATTAGGTTTAAGTAATGGTTGGAATAACCATCTCACCTTAAAATAAGCCTTTCTATAATAGTTGATATATAAGTAGCAAGGTTGTTCCATTTGGAATGTTAAACATCTATTGTTAGAACAATAGATTGGTAAGTCCAATTATCAGGATCTGAAAGTTGCATGGGAAACAACAAATAAGATCATTCAAATTCATAATCATCTTAGAGTTGCCAGTAATCGGCAGAAAATCAAGGAATAATAAAAATCGCAACCCTCTTAAGTCCTTAATAAGGACTAGGGTTCAATTGAAAGTATCGCTCTAAGAAGAGTGTACTGAAAATTTTATACAACAGGCTAGTTAAGCTCTGATTATATATAGGATCATTCGAGGAAAATCAAATACATCAAAGGTCAATAGCTTTTAAACTAAAACCTAGTTATGGAACGTGGTGGAACTCGCAGTGTGACCCACACTAATGATTTAAGGATGTATGTCACCAATAAGTCGAGAAGCATTATCACATAATGATAGACGTATCTATGATATTATAAGAAACCCGTATCGATTAAGGATCGTCAGGATCAGAATCTAAGGAAGAAAACGTGAACCTATTATAAAGGTCATTTAGGATGCCTCTAGAGGCCCAAATAGGCTGTGGAAGTTAAGTCCGTTATGCGACAAAAAGTACTTCCATTACATTAGCAAATCTCGAGGTCGAGATTTCTTTTAAGGGGGTGAGGATGTAACACCTCGTAAAATCACTTCCAATGAAGTCTTGACACGTGTAATGAACCCTAATGAAGTCAAACATTGAAATTTAGGGATTAATTTTTCGAAAAATCGAAAACTTTGATTATGAAAGGACTGGAAGTGTTAGCATACCTAAAATAAGTTTCTAAATAACCTCTTACGATGTTTATATTCACAAATGTGCCACTTGATGGTTAAGTGTAGCCGTTTGCGTAATTAATTGAAGGTTTGCGTAATAAAGGGTTAAAAGCGTCAACATGTCAATTCTAACCTCTGAGTGACCTTTTAACAAACCAAGAGCTTCATGATATTTAATTATACTCTCGGGAATGCCAAATAATGGCCGTCTAAGGTTTTTATGCCTATAAGTAAAGTTACGCGCAACTTTGCAAGTTAGAGGGGCTAAAAGTGTCAATATGTTTAATTATACCTCTGAATGACCTTTTAGCGAATCCGAAGCATCGTGATGTTTAATAATACTTTCAAGAATGTCTAATATGGATTAGATGAGGCTTCAATGCTATTAAATGATGAAATGCGCAAGTTTGCGCAATAGAGGGACCTAAAGGGTCAACTTTTGAATCTACGCCTTTCGGTGACCATCTAGGCGAACGAGAGCGTAGTAATATTTAAGTATATGCTTGGGAATTCCCATTATGGGCCATAGGAGGCTTGGATATCATTAAATGACATTTCGCGCTACAATGCGCAATTAAATGACTAATTGCGTCAAACTGCAAAAGTAGGTCGAATCGTATGGTAACGGACCTTCCAGAATATGCCCATAAGTTAAACATACCCTATTTATCTTTTATATAACTTAGATATAGGCTTAGAGGTGTTTGGTGCGCAAAAATAAACTTTTATGTCATGCAGGGACTAAAAGTGTCAAAAAGTGCACAAGTTTGCACTTTTGCGCATATCTCGCATTCTGAATATCCCCGGACACCCAAAAATTTATGTAATCATTAAAATATTTTATTTTAGTGATTGACTTGATAAAATTCCATTCGTCGCGTAATTTGGATCGTTTTTCGCGTCCGTTCGTGTTTCGTCGTAATTAGCCGAACAACGTAATCGTACGACCAACCGAACCGACATCCGGCATATTCTCAAGAATATTTCAAGTCCCCTATGCTTTAACATCCTTATAGAGTCTAAAAATTTGGTTAAACGGGTGTTAGAAGTGAAAAACACAAGTTTGGATGTCCAAGGGGCCAAAGTTGCAATAAATGAAAACTTGTGAGTGTGACTAGTCTGGCCCAACCGTGGCTTACGGTTTGCAGAATGGGGCTTACGGTTTGGTCTGCCAGCATTGCGTTTTTTGCTTGATTGCCACTCCAAGCTTCCAAAATCTATCAATTCTCAATACCATGAGCTGGTTTTCAACACCCATTGTATTTAGAAACCTTGGGCACACATGGAGGGCCAAGATTGAAGCACGGTTTACGAGAAACGATCCTAACGGTTCTCAAAAACCTATAAATACCCACTTGATTTTTGCTCTCATTCACACCTTGATCTCATTGTTCTAAGTTGGGGCCTTTGTGCTTCATACCTGAACATCCAAGATCAATTCCCTCCTTGCTTTGACCTTTTGTAAGTGTCCTTTTATGCTTAGTTTAAATTTTAGCAGTTATAAACGAAAGTCAAGCGTTTTCGATAAACGCTTTGACTTTTAAACGGTTGAGCCATTGTTCGCATCAAACATGGCTACGTGACCGTAATTAGGTAGGTGTTTAACCCTTAAAAGGGCACCTCCTAATTACCACGTTTACTTAGTTTAATTGTCGGGTCAAATAAAATTCAAACGGGTTAGTTTTAAATAAAATACATGGCTATTATATAAAAGTCATAAAATCAGTTTTCTCACTTTAATAACTTGGTAAATGTTAGTTGAACATGCCTAAGCATGATTCAACCCGACAATTCTAAGTATAAGCTCGGTTCGGGACCGAAAGTCGCAAAAGTTGACTTTTGCTTTGACTTCCAGTTCTGACACGATTTAGCTTAGTTTAGATTTGCCTTAGGATTCCATTAGGACCATATTATGGGTTAGTATAACCCTCTGAGGTTATACAACGTGGATCCTTAGTATCCTATTCATTGCAAGTTTCCGTTATATGCCTAACTATTGACCGTTGTGCCCTTTTGACCATGAAATGATATTTTTGAAAATGTGAAAGAATAGAAACCTTTATTACTGATATATAAACGTGTCCCTAAAATTTGACATCAGTTGGAGGTCTAGATTAGGAGTTATGCTCAATAGCGTAATTAAAAAGCTTTTTATTAATTAAACGGCGTAATTAGCGTATAACCTATTTAAACCCAATTTTTGATACCAAACTTTTTACCCACTGATATAAAATAAAATTTTTGGGATTTTTGAAGATTTTTAATTATTTTTAGGCTGAGCATAACATAGGGTTTTAAGCTTGATTCGGTAATTGCCGGTTTTGCCATTTTGGGCTATAAAATGAGTTTTACAAATCCTTTTGACCCCAAACCTTTTTCTACTAATCTAATATGATAAATAAAATATTTTGAGCCTTCTGGAATAATAAAAATATCAGCTTTTCTTTGAAAACCCGGAAATGGCTCTAAATCGCCTTTTTAAGCATTTTTAACGCATAGTATGTATCAAAACTATTTTAAACATATAAGGGTTGATGCCTACTGATATATTCAGTAAATTTTTACATTTTAATAGTAAGGAAAAGTTTTAAATTCAGGTTTCCAGCTTGGACCTTTTAAGCCTATGTGAAATTACCAAAATGCCCCTACGATGCATAGTATGGTTATAAATGATAAATTTCACATATATGTAATACCCTACTGATATAACTTAGTAAATTAAGTATTTTTACTAATCAAATCAGACCTGAACCTCGGATTTATATTTGATCTCTTTTATAACCTTTTAAATGACTAAAATACCCCTTCGGGGCATAAATTGGTTTTAAATTCATTTTGGGCATAACGGAAGGTAACTTACTGATATCACATCATATTTAAGGCATATTAACTTAGGAAACCTGTATATGACTCTTATGGGTACCCGTTACGCACGTTTCGCGTTTGGATCGGTTTATGTATCTAGTTGCATAAAGTAACCGAAACGGGTCAAACCTTATTATTTTCACCTCAAAATCCAGAATGTGTTTAGTTTACCCTTATTACACAAGTATACAAGATTGTTGGGTCTAAACCACATTCTAATCCGGTTCTCACTTAATCATGCGTTTTGAACCATAAACCTTTTCTTAAAACTGACCGGTCTAAGTTAATACTTAAACAAGACCCGTTAGGAATCTAATAGGTTAATAAAAACCTTCGTTACAGATTAAGAGCCCCAGTAGAAGTACTTGTACTTGCTGTTTAGGATATACGGCTGAGTATAAATTGCATTTTTAAGCTCAGGTAAATACTCTTAACTTATTTTCCTTATACGGGCTTGGGATACGGTGTTATAATAATACCGCTTGGTCGGGTATTGAATGTTTGATCGTATTGTGATTAAATTATTGAGGTAACCCGATTTAATCTGTCTTGTTTGAAATAAAGACCTTTAGGGGTTAATGACCATGTCCCGGATATCCTTGGCATCATTATATTATAAAATGGTCACGTCTTATGCACGGGGTGTAGGCGTACACCTGACAGTTGCATAAGGGAAACGGTATCTTACTCTCTTGTGGGCCTATACTTGTGGCGTGTCTGTTAATCTTGACTCGGTTTCTACATCGGGCCCTAAATGTATAACGAACATGTAAATCTGTATATAAGATTATTTTTATATAATTGTCCCAAGTTATAAAAGTTTTGTGCCATGTGCATTCAAATCAATTTTCTAAAACATTTTTAAAATGAGTCAGTTAAGTTGTATTTACCAGTGAAAACTGACGTATTTTCCCAAAAGTTTAAGTGACAGGTACTATACGTAATTGGCTGAGAGCTCAGGGTGTCAATAGGGATTCTCGCAAGTTCTAGATGCCTAAAGTCTGTTGAACAATGTTATCTTTCTGTTTAAGATCCGCCTGTGGATCCAACTTACATTCCGTTGTAATAATTGATATTACTTTTGAATCGGATTGTAATGTATTTATCTTTTGCTTCCGCTGTTCATTTAAATTCTGTTGTTTGACTATGATGATATCAACTACGTCACGATACTCCACACCGGGCCCACCGATAATACGTGGAAATATCGGGGTGTGACACAAAGTCTTGAGCAAGTGTTTCAATTGTCAGCGGCATGCTCCCAAGACCTTGCGCCCTAAGAACAACCTGATTCCCATCACCACCGCATGGCCATTCCAAAAATGGGCAATCGATGTGGTGGGACCATTTCCAGACGCACCAGCTGCGGTGAAGTTTATCATAGTGGCTGTAGATTACTTTACAAAATGGGTAGAGGCAAAAACGCTCGCCTCAACCACCGCTATGATAACAAGGAAATTCATCTTGGAACATATCATCTGCCGTTTCGGTTTACCGATGTGCATCGTCACCAACAACGACACCAACTTCGCAGCTGATGACTTTCAAAAATGGCTAAAGGAATTAAACATTGAACACATTTTCTCCTCAGTGGCGCATCCGCAAGGGAATGGCCAAGTCGAGAGTATCAATAAAAGTTTAGTCGAAGGCATCAAGACACGGTTGGGAACAGCCAGATGCGGCTGGGTCGATGAACTGCCAAGTATCTTATGGGCCCACAGGACAAGCCCAAAAACAAGTCACGGTGAGACACCTTTCAGCCTAGTCTATGGCTCAGAAGCGGTGATCCCCGCGGAAGTAGGCCTCCCCTCACCCAGAATGTTGGCTATCAACAACATAGACAACAATGAAGAACGCAGGGTTGACTTGGACCTCCTGGAAGAAAGGCGTGAAAACGCGGCCATCAACGAGGCCTAATACAAAACCAAACTTGAAAAGTACTATAATGCACGCGTCTGCATTTGTACTTTTAACCCGGGAGACTATGTCCTTCGCGATAACGAAGCATCTAACGCTGAACGCCCAGGGAAACTCACCCCCAAGTGGGAAGGACCTTACCTGATCCAAGAGGTCCTGGGCAAAGGCGCGTATAAACTGCAAACATTAGAGGGTGAAACTATTGCACGCACATGGAATGCACAACAGCTTCGACGCTGTTACATGTAAGCCATGTTTTTACATTCACCATGTAACCTATCGGGCCGCAGACCATTTGCAAATAAATAAATGAACGATTCAATGCAATATTGTTTATTTCCTTCTATTACAAATGCGTGTTCCACTCCGCGGTATCTGCAAAAACAGATTGGCAAAATCTTCATTTGCGATACCTACTCAAAGTGGTGATCACACGCAAGTATTGTAATAGGCCAGCAGTGGCAAAACATCAAATGTCTATCCAGCTGGATATGTACATACGGTTTTCACAAAGCCTACATAATTCCTAAACCCTAACGGGATAAAAACATGAATTGACTAATACTCATACGACGAAGGTGTAGAGTATACTCAACCGCGCTTACAGCGGGTAGAGTTCTACATATACAAGTACAAACATGCAAGTAGTAAAAACACTTGTACAACTTGAACAAAACGGTTAGAACTTTATATTAAAAAAATTTCTATACCTAAGCGGTACACAAGAAATTTACATAAGGTTCCTAAACATTTACATCGAGAAAAAAAAGGGGGGCACGCAGGCCAACCTAGTCCTTCTTTGTACCGCAGGGACCCGCACCACCCTTGCCATCACCAGCAGACTCCTCCTCCTCTTCATCTTCCTCATCAGCATATAACAACCGCAAGCGGTCTACGTAGTCTTCCGCATCCAGGCATTTGTCAAGTTCCTCAAGGGCGGAAATGGACGTGTCGTTGTACGCCGCAAGAGCGGCAGCAAGAAGCGCTTCAGTGTCCACACCATGAAACCCAGACCTTTCATCGGTATATTTTCCCTGGGACAAAATGTTTATATGACTAATGCATCGGTTGTAGCCAGCTTTAAAACCAGCGTCACGCGCGCGCTGCCTAATCTGCTCTACACCAGTTGCATTCTCAGGCGCGTCAAGGATAGCCCTAACAATCTACGGAACACAAGTAGTATGGTTATCAAAGGCAAACCTAAAAAGATAGCAAACGCAACATATACTTACTTGCCCGATACCGTGAATACGCATCCATTCGTGATCGGCCTGGAGCTGATCGAATGAAGAAGCAAGGCTATCTCTAGCCTCTGCAACTTCCTTTGCCCGCGCTTCAGCTTCAGCAGCACGGGCAGTGACCTCCTTAATAATGGTCACCTGGCTCCGCACTTCAGCCTTTCAACAACAAAGAAAACAAGTATATAAAGATACTCAATCATACTTGTGGAATAAATGTACAAATTCAAGAGCAAAAGAAATTCATACCTGGAGGCCCTTAACAGTGTTTAAATTGGTGCGGTCAGCATTTGCCTCTACAAGAGCATTGGCAGAACGGGCCTCCGCCTCCTTGGCCTCTTTGGCCGCCACCTCAGCCTCTTTGGCCGCCGCCTCAGCCGCGGTTTTCTCCTTGATTAAAGCAGCTTTCTCCTTGCACAAAGCTGCGTTCGCTGCCTTGACATTTGTCAACTCCTGACGAACACGAAACATCGTTTCATTCTGTTTGGCCCAAGATTCTTTCCAAGTCTTGCGCTCATTAGAAAGTGTTTCTTTCCAACTCTTGCGCTGATCAGAAAGCAGTTTGGCAAGGGTACGAACCTGTTTAAGCTCAACAGTTGCAGCCCACTCCTCAGTCTGCTTATGCTGATCAAAGGCAGCCTTGTCCCTTCTGAGCTGCTCCGCACCCTCACGAGCAGCCTTAACCAACTCTTCAACCTCAGCCCGCAAGTGAGCAGTTTCCTCCTCCTTGCGCCCCAGCACTTTGTAGTCTTCCATAATGGCATTTGCCGTTATGGAACTCCCCACAAGCATGGAGGAGAGTTGATTAATCCGGAGCTCACGGGGCAAAGCACGGGCCCGATTGACTTCAAATGGGGTGCCCAAACCACCCAAAATCTCCTTACACGCGGAGGGATCAGCAGATATATCATTCCCATGCATTACATTCCATGGTGGCCGGTGATAGGTCATGGCCCGGTCTTCCGTGTAGGTGCGGAAGTAAAACTCCAATTCAGACTCTTCAGGCTGAATAAGAGGTCCTTTGAAACCCGCACCCCCAGACGCGGAACCAGAAGCCTTCTCAGCAGCAGGATATTTTTTCTTCTCAGCATCAGCAAACTTCAGGTTAAGCTCGTCAGTATCCTGCGGAGAGATCAGGTTATCATGGGAATCCACCGTATCAAAGATCTGCGCTGCAGGTTTCTTCCCAGTATCCTCTACATGCGCTGAAGGCTCAGCGGTAAATTCTTTAGCAACCCCCGCATCCCCAGTCGTGTCATGAAGGGGGAGTGAGGAGCATCAAACATAGAGAAACCTTCATCTTGCGGTTCTGTGAATAAAGCAAAAACACCTATCAATTACAAGTACAATAACAAACCACTTGTAAAGGTTACGAACCACTTACCAGAAACAACCACAGGTTTCACAGCAATTGTCCGTTTGGTATGTATCTTCGGACGTTTCCTCTCACCGGCATCAGCAGCCTTCTCTGGCTTTCTCTTCCTCTTCTCATCAGCAGGCTTGGAACCCGCAGAGGTCCCACCTGCAGCTGCACCACCACCTGGAACACCCAAACCCTCAAGGGTGTCAGACACTACCACGTAATCGGTATATCTGCGGAAACGAGAGCGAGAGATACCTGCCGCCTGCGACACCAAAGGAGGAACAACAGTAGCCTCAGGCTTTTTCTTGCCGCGACCCCACACAGCCTTCTCCACATGCTTTTTCTCCGCATGCTTCTTGGGGGCACCCTTCACTTCAAATTCTCCCAAGGTCCCAAGAGTACCTGTGTTTAAATCATCAAACAAGCAAATTAGCAAGGTGAACTTTATAAGGCAAGTAAGAAGATTATGGATTATACCTTTGCCTTGCGGCAGGGGTGCATTCAGCGCTTCGCGTTTAGGAACGTGAAAGTTGTTGACAATGGTCAAGTTAAAACCTTCACTTTCCGCACATGGAAGTAACTCAACCTTGCCAAGGAAAGTTGGATCAAATATCCTCCACAGGGCAGCGTCCTCTGATAATACACTTACAAAATCAGTAGCAAACAAGGAAGTAAGGAAACCGCACAAGAGTAAAAATGCTTACCACCACTTTTCTCCCGCACAACCGGCCTTGACTTCCTATCAGGCCTGGTCAACATCATCCGCAGCACCCACAACTGCGAGTTATCCAGTTTCTTATGCTCAATGGTCTTCAACCGTGGGAACCACTCCACCGTCTCCGCACTAGGAGGAGCAATATCCTCCACAGGGATGATCTCATTAACATTCCGCAAGGTCATGTTAGAAACAACCGCGGCAACCTTAATATAGAAGAACTTAGTCTTCCACTTTGTAATACCCTTCGGAGGGGTCATCAGCTAGGGGCTCCCATACCGTTGGCCAAAAGAAAAGAACCCGGTGTTCACCGTCAACTGGTAGAACCGACGGAAGTTTTCAACAAAAACTTCCAGACCAAGAGCACGAAAAGTGTACTCAAAATTTCTAATCCGAATCATCCCAAACGGACTAATCTGGGAGATATGGAGTTTGTAATACTCCAAAACCTCAGCAACGAACACAGTCAATGGTAAACGAAGGTTACCATCAACGAAGGAATCAGCCCACATGGTGACGTAACCGGCCGGAGCATCGGCACCGGTTTCACCTTCCTGTGGGAAGACAGCCCCATACTCCTGGGGCATATGGATGCTGGTCATCAGGTTGTTAAACATAACCTTCGACCACTTCAGCACTGGTAAACCCCCGCCGGGGGCACCACCACCTTCTTCATCTTCTTCCGCCGCCGCCGGCGACGAGCGATCAGGGTTTTCATCCTCAGCATGGTGTGGATTCGATGGTTCAGCCATCAGGGAATGTAGCGAAGAAAACAGAAAATGAGTTCAAAAACTCAACCTCACCGGAATTTCAACAAAGTCTATCGGAGAAGATGAAGAATGCTCTCTTTCCCTCACCGGAATTTTTTTTCAAATTTTGAATAAGTGAGGAGAAATCAAACGGTTTCCCCTTATATACCCATCGCAATTAATGCGATGCAGTAACTGAATCATCACGTTCAAAATGGGCGAATTATGCAACGCCACGTGTGCAGCGGCGTTTCCGCTGACGGTTACCACGCGCGCGTGGCTGTCCACGTGCCTGACAGAAGAGACTTTTACACTCCTTGCTACAGTGCATTTATGACATCGGGCAGTGCAAACGTCCTTTCATTTCAACACATGACAGAATCCTACCAACTTTCACCAACCCACACATGCGTTCAGCCACGTATGCAGCACAAAAGCGACAACAATATCCACACATAAGCGGCATGCGGTTTCTCTGGTTTACCGCACCATAACCCATACCGCATGTTTTTTTACATACCCCTCAAAAAAGGCAAAAATATATATCTCCACATTATGTAAAGGGGTATAACCAATATCCGCATATACCCACGAGCACACGTGGAATATGCGGAAATGACACACACGAGCCCGTACAGGTGTGTCAGATACTCAGAACCAGCGTTGTTCTTTGGACTGCGAAAACCGCTTCTCAGGATGCGGTAAACTGCATCCACAGCAAGCTTCTTCAAGCTTTAAATCCCTCGTCTCCGGTTCACAACCGCAGAGGGGACGCAAACAGCTTCTCTTTAGGGAAAAGGACGAATATGATGGGCAACCGCACATCAGCAACCCTGACTCCTGATCCTTCAAGAGCCACATCCAAGCTTCAAGCTCTTTAGAAGCGAGTTCTTTGCCGCAAACCGCAGACACTCACAAGTAGCTGCGGAGAAATACAAATCCGCAACCGGTAGCTACGGAAGAGCCACGACTAAAACACCACGAGGTGGAGTAAAGCTACCTCAAAGAAAACTACTTTCCAGCTAAGCATGCAGGAAAGTGGTTACAGAATGAATGCGAACGAGTTTCACCCAGATTCCCAAGTATATAAGGTGACCTCCTTCGGCAACACTACTTCAAGGAAAACTACTTTCCACCAAAGCGTGAAGGAAAGTAGCTAAGGAACAGTGGTAACAAGTCTGCTTATGACTCTGTTTACCCACCTATGGACCGCATAGAATAAACAATGGTGGGCACTACCATGCCTATGACCATGTTTATTTGCCTATAGTCCAGATTCACATTGTTCGACCAAATACGGCCAACAATGACGCAAGTACCCCACGTAGCTCGACCACACATGGCCAACAATGTGCAGCAACGAGGTAACCGCAAAGGACGTGCGGTTACTTGAGAGCTAAACTGTAAGAAAACGAACACCCCACAAAGCAGGGATCATCGTTGAATGTCCAGTTGATGAACATAGAGCTTGAGCAAAGCACTTACATCATTACCTAAGTTGACGCAGAGGTTACAACTAGAGTTGCGGTAATGGACATCTTCCGTCACCATCTCAAAGGTTGGTTCGAACCCTGCTAACATCTTCCGTCACCATCTCAAAGGTTGGTTCGAAACACCAACAGGTGGCTGATGACATCAGAAAAAGGTAGACCATATTACCAGATCAAATCCTTGGCTGAGAATTCCGCATCAGACGGAACTTGCTCACCGGTACGAAAGAGACGTCACCGGACCCGCAGCTTGATTTACTGAAAGTAGGAGCCATCTGCATGGCCCATATTGTACCTTCTAGACACCATAGTCCAGTATCCCTCCCACATGCAATTTGCAAACGGAAGGAACACTAGACTGGGGGGACTTGAAGGGGTATGGTCCCAGATCTTGCGTCAGCACGACCACGAGTGACCATTACCCTTATCAAAAACCCCCACCAGCAAGAACTTATCTGTGTCCGTGCGGGCACGCGCGAACACAGCGGTTGAAACCAATTTGTCCATTGAGGAGAAGACTTACCTTAAGTACGAGAATGAATGTTACACATAGCGATGCGGCCTGGCACCGCATCCTATGGACATTTTCGTTACGACAAGGGATCTGGACAACAGTAACAGTCACCAAGCGGTGATGCGGCACGACACCGCATCCCGCATCCATCTTGGCCAGAACAAAAACGCGGGAACAACATCAGTTACCGCAAGCAGCGATGCGGCCCGGCACCGCATCCTGCCTACAAGGCAAGTGGGTCTGACACCACAGTGCAAGTGGCACTGAGAACAGTCACCTGTCAGCCCACATGTGTTCAACAGTCTGACGCCACAGCAGGACGTGGCATCACCACCGTAACCGACAGGCCTGACACACCTACAAAAGGCTGTGCGATGTCACACTAACCACTCAACTACCCTCCATCACTCCTCGGCTATAAATACCAACCCCAAAACAGGTTTGAGGTATCTCTCTTCACAACTCTCTCACTACTACTACTATCACACTTTGCTTCCCAAGCAAATTACTGATTCTCACGCCGGAGAGTGGTAACAAGGAGCACCCCCCACACCATCCTCCTTGTTACGAGTCACGGTTTGTTTCCTTGTGCAGGAAACCAACCAGCGGACGATCCAGCCAACGATCCTCGGAAAGAAGGGATTAACCCTACTTGACGAGACCAGTGTGTTAACCCTACCCAGTTAACCATTGTTTCATCAGAACTAAAACAACTGCAGCGAGTTGGTGTGGCGGCTGTGACTAAGCTTTTTCTTCGGTGAAGTCTAACTACGATTCGTGTGGTGAAGATGCGGCTGTGGTGATCCTTCGAACACAGCTCCTAGCGGCGAGTGGTACCGGTTAATCGAACAATTGCGGTAGCTGAACAGAAATAGCGGCGGTGAGTAGTGGTTTCAGCAAGGTGGCGCGACAGAGTATGGGTGGTGATGTGGTGGTTGTGGATGGTTGCGAGTCACCAGGGCTAGGTAGTTGAATGGTCATCTGCTGGTGGTGCGTCGCAATGGTGTGCGGAGGTGATTGTTGTGACCGACGAAGGTGGTGTGGCTGTGACGAGCTTGAGGTTTCCGGCGGACGAATACGGTTGACTCCGAGTTCTGAACGGACGGAGTGAGACAAAAGAGGGTCGGAAGCTTGATCCAATGGCTGCACGAAAAGCAACTGTTCGTACAAGGTTTGATTTATATAAATGGTGAGTTTGGAAATAAAGGAAATCGGTTTTTTTTCTAATTTCTTACAAGATTGTGTAATAAATCAATTGATAACTTGGACCGCGAGATATTTCCGATCAGAATTATTAAAAAAAGAAACAATTCAAAATATGCATTGATTAATTAGACTTTTCTAATATGACAGACTTTATTTGTTTTAATCTACAAATAGCGTGAATTGGACAATCATGCATATATTTTGTTACAATTTCAGTTGTCATACTTACCTTATTATTATTTATAAAAGCGATGTACAAAATCATCTTTATACTAAATAACTAGTACGGTTAAAAGTGATAAATAGTGTAGTCTATTTTAAAACGTATTTAATTCATTTTGAACCGACGTAATTAATAGATATTTATTGTTTCGGCAGAGTAACGTTGGGGTTTAGCATAGAAAACTGGTCAAGTGAAAGTGATGAAGTGAACCCAAATAATACCCCATCCATATTTATAACCCTCTGATGTCATTTGGTATCAAGCCAAATGACATCCTATTTCAAACAACAAGGGTTATTTCCAAACAATAACCCCATATCGTTTGTGGTTTTGCCAAACAACAACCAAACACCAACCGACTTCATGGTTCAAACAATAAGGTGTTGTGGTTTGACCGATATAAAAAAATAACACCCATCTCGTTTGACTATAGCCTCCAAGACCAAATGAGAACACCAAGCCAAAAACCAAATGACATTACCTTATAATTTTAAAAATTTTCAATTTTATCCCCTTAACATTCAAAGATTTGTTAACTTGGACCATTATGAAAATGCATAAGTTAGAATGAATGTTTTTCGGCTTCGGTCAGATTTCAGGTGGGATAGATTCGAGTTCCAACATCGGTCCATCAAAGCTAAGATAGAAATAAAATCTTTTTGGTTTTTATAAAGATATAAGTGAAAAGACACCTAAAATATTTTTGGTATTTTGAATTTTTCAAAACTAGTGACTAAAAGCAGTGAATAAATATTTACAGGCAATATATTTGCGAGTTTCAAGGGTATGAGAATCATATCAGCGTACGGTCCTACCAAAACACACTTGCTGTTGGATTAGATAGCAATTTAGATAAACATCCTATGATAATTATCAGTATTGTGATCCACCTAGACTCAACAATCAGATGCAATCATATAGCTTGGGGACACACTTACTTTAATGATTTATACTTACTAACCAATGTTCATCCACTCACGACACATTCCCGTATCTAGGTATGTGCAATAGTTCATCTCACAATTGAGTATACTATTTATCATCTGTTTGACGTATAGGATGTGAGAAAACTCACTTATTTGAGATTGAAAACAAACCCGATGTGATGAGATCACTTACTGATGAGGAACTTGATTTTCGAATGCATGCAGAGAGAGGAAGTTCATGCTCAGGTTAGTGCCATCGCACCAAGAAAGAGGTGAACTTGAGTCTCAGATGATATGATACGATGTAAGCAATGTGATTAGTCATTACATATTCATGAGATGGATGTGATAACAATATCACTTATTGATGGTCGTATGTCGTAATATGTACATGTATATGTAGAGCATCATTGAAGTTCTAGACTAGTGTCTCCGTTAAGGTAAAAGAATGACCATGATACTCAGGTGATAAACAACACAAAGACCACATATCTCAGAACCTTGGCAATCTATCAAATAAAATTTCGATACCAAGACCATATGCCAATGAGCAGTTCCCACATAGTCTTCAGTCCTCTATGTTTATATAACCCTATACACTTTAAAATGATTGTGATCTTGCTGATACATCATTAGTAGAGCTAATAGTTTAGGTTTAAAGAGGTTTCGACCGAACACTAATGTACTATCATTTTCTCATTTTCTCGCTAGGAAACTCATTTTTGATTTTCTATTGTTTTTGTCTTTTTTATGTTTTTTTATGTTTTGGTTTTTTTTTTGTAAAATTTTCTCTCCTTATAATTCAAAAAGTAAAATAAATTAAAACATCTTGGATTTTCTCAAGAAAAATATTTACAAAAACGATTTCCTGATGTGGATTTTAATGTCGTTTACCAAAAATAAGTAATCCAAACGTGATTTATCAAAAGCTTTGGCAGATAAGTTGGCATGTTGGTAGTAGATGTGAACCTTAAAACAATGATGAGTTTCTTTTTGAAACAATCATGTGTGAAGTGATATTTGATATCAATGTGTGTGGTCTTAGAGTGCTGTACATGATTTTTTAGTTATCCATATAGCAGCTTCATCATCAACAAAGATATGGGTAGTATGAAATTCAAAACCGTAGTCCCGCATCTTCTGTTGGATCCATAGACCCTGAGAGTAGCAACTCGAAGTCGCTATGTATTTGGCTTCACAGGTTATGTAGCCACAGATGTTTGTTTTTTCTTTTGGATTGTCAGGTGACTAAATTGTTTCCCAAATCTTCTCTTGGATCCATAGAACCTGAGAGTAGCAACTCAAAGCCTTTATGTATTCGGCTTCACAGGTTGATGTAGCCACATATTGCTTATTTTTTTGGATTCGCAGGTGACTAAACTGTTTCCCAAAAACTACAACCAACAGTTGTGGATTTCAAGTCGATCTTGCAACCACCAAAATTATAATCACTATAAGAAACCATATCAAAGTTATCAACCTTAGGGTACGACCGGTTTCTGGATAACCCTTCAAATAACAAAAAATCCTCTTGACAACAGCAAAATGAGACACCTTCGGGTTCGTCTGGTAATGTGCAACTAGGAATGTAGGGTACATGATATCAGGTACATGAGCGATCCAATCATTGTGCGGTATAATGAAGGGTCAAAGATTTCACCCTTGCTATCAAAAGAAATCAGGTGATTTAACTGAAGTGGAGTAGATATGGCTTTCGTGTCGGTCATCTGGAATTGGCTCAACATGTCACCAACATATTTAATCTGATGGATGAAGATCATAGACTCAGAATTTCTCACTTGTAAACCTAAGAAGAAAGTCACCTCTCCCCATGACGCTCATTTAAAACTTCTCTTTCATGAACCGCTCAAATTCCTTACACAAATCAGAATTGATCGATCCTAAGATGATGTCATCTACATACACTTGCACCAGCAAAAGGTCCCCATCTTTCTCTTTAATGAATAACGTGCAGTCGATTAATCCACGCCTATACCCATTCTCAAGAAGATAGGTCGACAATGTTTCATACCACGCCCTAGGAGCTTGACAAAGTCCATATAACGCCTTGTTGAATCACCAAACTCTATCTTGATGATTTGGATTTTCAAACCCAGACTATTGTACAAAATAAACTTCTTCTTCAACTACACCATGTAGAATTGCACACTTCACGTTCATCTGGTAGACCTTAAACTTCTTGTAAGAAGCATAAGCCAAGAATATTTGAATTGCTTCGAGACGTTCAACAGGCGTATACACTTCATGGTAATGTATTTCCTCAATCTGACTAAAGCCTTGAACAACCGGTCTAGCTTTGTTACAAACTACAACACCACAATCATCATTCTTACACTTGAATACCCAACGAGTTCAATTTTCTTGTAATTTTCAGGTTTATCAAACAATTTCTATACACCTAACTTATGGAACTCGAGTTTTGTTACTTGGCATCTCCATCTAAATGACAAGTTGTTGTTTATATAACCATCTGTAGCATTCCAAACGATATGGGTCTATCCCAAATGACAACCAATTGTCGTTTGGGTCTGTCACGAAACCACATTTCGTTTGGGATAAACCAAACGAAAACAACACTTAAACAACAAACAATGGTGTTTGCATTTAAACGTGTTGTTTGCAACATAATGCCCAAGTCAAACCACACGAGGATGTCGTTTGACTTTGGTCAACTTACACAAAATCAAACAAAACAAAACTTATTTGTTTAAACAACGACCCAAAATTATACATTAAAACTAATCAATTGCTACAGACAAAAAGTGCTTTAACACTAATTGATGGGTTGAGATAAAAGAATTTTTATTTACTATTAAACATTTTATTCAAAGAATTGTATAAAAAAATATACTACAAACTATTAAATATTTACAAATATGTTGATGAACCAAATTTGTATTTATTTAGTTACTATCATGTGTTCTCTCCATGTTTTCTTTTCTCAAAAATAGATTCTAGAAAAAAAAAATTAGTATCGACCAATAAAATATGTACATGCACCAAATCGGTATTTATTTAATATAACTTTTCTAGCTTTTAATTATTTTATTATATTAGTTAATTTTAACTATATTTTGTTATTATAACTTTTTAGATACAATGTTTTAAATAATTTCGTATAACGTTGCGATGTGTATATTTTTTTCAACATCTCGACAAAAAAAATAGAAATCAAGTTGTGAGTGGTAATGTACAATTAATTGAAGTAGAAACATACATGTTATCAAATTAATTAGGGTAAAATATAATTAACCTTTATGTTCTTTACTGTCGAGCCGACTTTGGGAGCAGTATAAGCATATTTTATATATTTTAAGCCATATTAAGCTTTGGTACCAAGTTGTGATGAATATAACTAATATTTTCTTGCAACATCAATACCCTATTGATTTCGACCAAACATATATACCGGTACTATTAGAACTGTCACTTTTATCATTATGATCATATCATGACATTACTTTTTGTTTTTAAAGTTTTGCTTGCTATACTAGTGCTAATACCATAATGAATCAAACCCATACTGACATAAAATTGCGGTAATGCGCGAGGGAATTTTAATAGCTTTTATATTCTTTACTGATTTAGTTCTAAGCATGGTATTAAAAACAATATACTACAAACTTTTAAATATCTACAAACATGTTAATGAACCATATCTGTACAAATTTAATTAGTTAAAGCGCGATCAATATGAAAGTAAATTGATATTTGAAATATCAAGAAAACCTTTATGGGAATATATTTAGTGGTATTCTTAATTTATCAAAAAAATATGGAACAATTTGCTTGCAAAATGAGGCCTTTAAGTATCTTATACCAACCAAATTAATATTGTCTAGCACCATCAATGCCCTGTCCATTTCGGTGAACAACATACTATTAGAACTGTTAGTGACATCAGTATGGTCATGTTATTATCATGATTTTGTGCTTTGGTTTTAACCTTTTGGTTGTTATACAAGTGCTGATGCCGTAATGAATCAAACGGATATTGACCTAAACTTGAAGCATTGTGCGAGTGAATTTTTCTAGTTTTTAATTCTTTACTGATTTAGTTCTAAGTATGGTATCTAAAACAATATACTACAAACGTTTAAATATCAACAAATATGTTCATGAACCATATCTGTACGTATTTAATTATTTACTATCTTGTGGTCTCTCCGTATTTTATTTTCGAAAAAAAAATCTGGAAAAAAATATAATGTTGAGCAAGAAAACATGCACTTGAAAATTATATTCATAGGGAAATAATTAAAGCACAATCAATATGAAAATATACTTTATGGAATACACTAATGCCATTATTATTGTTTAAAAAATATGCAACAACTTGTATGCAAGATGATGCCTATAAGTAGCTTACAATTTTCTACATCTTCATTAACTAAAGCAAATAAGAAAAATCTGAGGTAACATTAGTTACCTCATTCCACAATGATGCCTATAAAGAGCAAAGGTCGCCAAAATATTCAAATGGCAAGAATGGAGAAAGCAAGCAACATATTGGTTACCTTCTCTAAACGTCGTTGTGGCTTGTTTACAAATGCAAGTGAGCTTAGCATCTTGTGTGGGGTTGAAATTGCTATCATTGTCTTCTTTCCAGGTAAAAAGGTATTCTCCTTTGGCCATCCATATGTAGAGATGATTGTTGATAGCTTTTTTACGGAAAAAAAAATCATGCTGGGATATTGACATTTCATTCGTTGAGCAAGGTTAGATGTTTATAATTTCATGGCCCATTAAACTGTTATCACCTCACATACAAATTTGCCTAATCAATTAAAAAACAACCAAATTACCAAATAAATTCATTTGTAGAAAAAAAACCACTTAGTGATACATATATGTCATACAAAGTGTGTCATTAAAGGGTATATATGACATGCAAAAGTGTGTCACTAAATGGTATAAATGACACACAAAAGTGCGTAAAGGAAGCATGTCATAAAATGAAGATGGCATGCATTTATGTGTTCATTTTTTATGACGCGACTTTATGATACGCGTTTACAATATACCTTTACGGCACTTATTTTTGACTTTCATGTGTCATAGTTTTAGGTGTTTAATAAAAATATTATTTCATAGAATTACTGATTTTCCTTGAACCATTCTAATTATTAACCAAAACCATATAGCAAAACAAATTCATTTCACAATAAAATACAAATATACCAAAAATAATCCATATCATAATCATAAGTCAAATATACTAACAAATATTACAAAAATGCTGTATTTCTAGAGACACATTTAATCCATAAACAAATGACCCACTGAAAATAAAATATTACCCAACTCGGCCCATTTTAAGGTGAACTAGTTGAAATAGATAACCCTCAAGTTTTACCCATTAATGCAAGCAGCCAGTGTATTAACTTCGAAAAATAAAAGTATGACAGTTTATTCAACTTTATTCTCTTCCAACAGCCAAGAATTCATACGGACCGCAAGTAGAGGTGTGGCCTGAAGATAACACTGCCTTTCAAAATGTGCTGAACACGTTTCTACGAAGTCGCCTATGGAGAGGACCAAGTGTATATTGAATCAGGATAGCTACATTAAAGAAAGGATTACCAAGGTTAAGTAGAAGATCAAGAAGCAGATTGAGGCGAAACGCAATATGGCAATGGCCAACATGATGTCAGAATGCTTGAGTGGTAAAGTCTCAGTCGCTGGCTTGTACTCAACTGATTTGAATAATCTTGTGTCTTTGGCTGGTCATAAGCTCTCAGAAATTGAAGACAGGATTAAGGTTCTCAAAAGTGATGTCCCTGAAGCAACAATGCTAGCCATACGGCAGCCGAAGGAACGAACGTCGAGTAATGATGTGGAGCATGGTTTCCATCTTGTTCCAGGAGCGAATACATAACTGGAAGTTCCCAAGCTGTTCAACTTGTTTATTTTATTTATTACGTAGACCTGTTTTGGTCCATTAATTTTTTTTTAATTGACACGCAAATGGGCAAAAAGTGCAATCTCTATCATAAAGATCAGAATATTTACTCACAGATGTATCTGCTGTTGGTTACATGCCCCTTAAACCTACACACTCAACACACAAACTCTCAAGTATATGTATGTAGTTTATGTGAAGAAATTTGCAGAAGGTGAAAATGAAGAAAACTGTTATATTCGATAAAGAAAAGAAGGGTACAATTATTCAATAAAGCAAATGCCTTTAAATAGGCTTACAAGTACATGCACGTGCAAATATTAAAAAAACTATTTCTTCCTAAAAAGTAGGTAAAACCCATGACTCCTTTTACCCAACGTTCATAAACGTTTACCTCAAGATTCGGTCATGTAAGACCCTTACATTTATTGAATATTTCATATAATGTATAGTGCATTTTTAAACGCCGTTTTTCCAAAACATCGATGAAACGACGTTTACATAGAGTTCAAAACCTTCAAACGATATTTACAAAAGTTTAAAACTAAAGATCCCAGGAGACCATGAATTCAACCCATCAATCAAGAACAAAATAATGATCGAACAAAGAACAAGAAGAGAGGGATAAACCCTAATATGCAATTGTATTAATAAACAGAATAATAGAACCTGATTGTTACAAGATGCAAGATACAATGTTCCAGATTACAATAACAAATTGAAAACCTAATCTATTTATAGACTTCAATGGGTGCGAGTGTAGAGTCCTGTCCTTTCACGAATAGTCACATCTCTAGAATATGTGGATGAGAATGAAACTTGAAGAGGTGTGTCTTTACATTCACAAGTCGCATCCCTTGATCCCTTGTATGCAGCCAATCGCGAACAAACATGTCCTCAGGGACATACCCTTTCGATTAGAGGAGAAGTTGCCAACTTCCAAATTGTCAACTTTAGTCCCCATATTTTATAACTACCTTGTAACCGCCATCTAAATAACTTTAAACTAATGCATAATCAGCCCTTGCACTTCTATCAAACTTTGATCACACAATTAAGGCCAACATTCACCCCCCTAATTGTTGATCCAAGTTTAATTCTTGAACTTTGCATGCTTCTTCCTGGGCAAACTTTAGTCCTGGTGTATGCGTCACACACTACACCAAAACCTTTGCGGCCTCATCCATGTGTACATATGACTATGCAAACCATTATGTTCCCGCGATGATTCCATCAACAATCTTCAACCCTGCAAGTCCTTAGGGAATTCCGACACGAACACCGTCTCTTGCGATTGATCTTTGTGATGGCATCCTCTCTTCCTTCTCTGTATCTTTTTCTTCCTTCCTGGGCAATCTCTGAACCCAATGTCTTTAACGATATGCGACTTCAGGATCAACTTCTTGGGAGACTTGTTAATTGGTGATTTCCATGAACGAAGGATGGCTTCCCCTGCGCGTACTTACTCGACCCTTCCGCTGCCCGGCCTCACTTTCCTCCATTCAGACCCGTACCAACATGCTCGGTTCGCCCGATGATTTCCTGCCTTCCCTCAGATGACTCTTCCGTATCGCGAAGCCCTTGCCTTGATTGAAGAATTAAACCCATGATCTTGATTCTTTGAGCCGTGTCTCTGATACCAATATAGATCCCAGGAGACCATGAATTCAACCCATCAATCAAGAACAAAATAATAATCGAACAAAGAACAAGAAGAGAAGGATAAACCCTAATTGTTACAAGATGCAAGATACAATGTTCCAGATTACAATAACAAATTGAAAACCTAATCTATTTATAGACTTCAATGGGAGCGAGTGTAGAGTCGTGTCCTTTCACGAATAGTCACGTCTCTAGAATATGTGGATGAGAATGAAACTTGAAGAGGTGTGTCTTTACATCCACAAGTCGCATCCCTTGATCCCTTGTATGCAGCCAATCGTGAACAAACATGTCCTCAGGGACATACCCTTTCGATTAGAGGAGAAGTTGCCAACTTCCAGATTGTCAACTTTAGTCCCCATATTTTATAACTACCTTGTAACCGCCATCTAAATAACTTTAAACTAATGCATAATCAGCCCTTGCACTTCTATCAAACTTTGATCACACAATTAAGGCCAACAAAAACATCCAAAAGATGGTAATAATAGTTTTACATAAGTTTGGTAACAAAAGAGACTATTAAAGTAGCGGAAGCTTCGTTAAATTGTGTGTTTGGTTCTTGACATGGCTTGATCATCATCCGAGGTCTAAAGTGCATCGTTACCTATCATACAATTTCATTCAAACGATTAGAAATCAAATCATTTGAACAAAAGAATTAAACACGAGAAATTATATATTTTTTTTCAGCCCCTTCACCCGGCCGTGTCAGGTTTCCACCTGGACGTGTCAGCTAAACATGTATTTTTCACGGAACCTTCACCCGGTCGTGACAAGTGTCCACCCAGCCTTGTCAACTCTGCACTTTTCCCAGCCAACTAATTCTTACAGAAATAGACATAACTCTCTCATTTTTTGATCCGTTTTGCGTCACGTTTCTTCCTACGTGATCGTAATTTAATACTCCATCGTATGGAGTAAAAATCAGAATAACAATTTTTCTAAGTCTTTAAGCCTTCGGCTTTATATATTTCTACAAAATTTTTGACCCATTCATGATTTTATCAAACAAACTTGTTTGTAGCATTCAAACTCTCATGAACATCATGTTATAATTATTTCCTATTATACAAGGTTCAAATCACGGGTTTTTATGCATTCTTAACCCGTTTTTACTTATATGCTTATTTTAAACCGTTAAGGGTGTTTAAGCACTTTTCTGCATAATTCACGCTCATTGATTTCTAGCATTTTATTTCCACATTATTTATCAAATAATCTTTCACCACAACTAGAATTGTGGTGGATTTAATGTGGTATATTATTTATTCCGAGTTTTACCCCTCGGATTAACATTTTACGACAAAGACTCTTATAGAGTCATTTGACCCAAAGATTCACATCTTTCATTTCTTATACTTATTCTAATTATTTATTTGGTCATAAAACTCTTTTCCAAACAACCTTTAAGGGTCGTTTGCTCAATTTCGCATACAAGGGCGTTTTGGTCATCTTTAACCCATCTTTTACGACGAAGGACTTTTAAAGGCATGTTTGACCAAAATCCCTCTTTTGAACCATGATTTTGTTGAAAAGTCATTATGTTTTCAAAACACAATGGCTATAATTTGAATCATTCGGTTTACCTTTTTAAAGTAACCAAATGTCTATCTTTTTTTGACTTAGTCTAACTCTCATAGAACTTCGAGTTCTAAATGAGTAATTACCCTATTACACATACCTGGCTCGGATCAATATATTGACCCGTTTTATACTTTTCTTTAATAACCGCTAATTAATAGCGACGTGAATATCCATTAGATATTTTCTCCTGTAAGCACATAACTCGACAAATAATCATTAGTCGATATTGTCAAAGGGTGATATATTCACCTTTTGACCCGTTTGGTCTCAGTGACCGTTATCTTTGCGAGATGATATTTATTACCATCTCATCTACATGACTTGCTCCGGTTGACACCATACGGTTATTTTACTTGTAAACCACCCATTATGGCTTACGCCATAAAGTGTCTTTCGAAAACTAACGGTTAGCGTCAACGAGTGACCGAATTACCGTTTTACCCTTATTATTTATGTTGGTTTACCCTATAAGGTAACCATTCAAAACTCATTATCTATTAGTCATTGCATGACTAAATAATCATATCATTTTCTTTTTAATCATTAGCATGGTTTCTTATCATTTTCCCTTATTTCGTTCAGTACGACTATACGTCGGAACATCATGTATCAATTTCTTATTTGTCTTATTCGTAATTAATACGATAAGAGAATATTCTATAATTTAAGAAGAATGTAAGCTATACTTACCTTGCATCCGAAATGTGCTTTTCCTTCATTACTTGATTCTTTTGACCCGCTTCCTTCTCAAACTTCCACCTCGCTTGTCGAGCGTCAAACTATCATCATAATTCGTAAGATGGTTAGCTTAGTCATTATCAATCACGACTACTCCATCTTACGGGTTTTATGTCGAAATTATCGTTCGATCATATTTTTGGTCATTTTGACTTTTAAAAGTCAAACTACCTATTAACGAAAGTAATTACACGATGTAGCTCAACTACTCGTTTTATTACTTTGTCAATATCCGGTAAGCATCATTCTTATGCTACTGTTTTAACTATTTATTAAATCAAGTTATCAAAATCATAACTTATTGAATTATCATTACATCAATCATTCTTAACACATGATGATATTAAACATCATTTTAACATGAATCTATCATCATCTTCATTTTATCATACAAAACTCATTTCATAGTAAGTATGATTATATACTCAAACACACGATTTGTTCAAGTATTTCCTTATTACTATCATGTATGATGAATCTAAACACAATTATATCATCAATTTCATCATAGGATTAAAACCCACTTATCCTAGTGTGGTAAATCATCAAAACATTCAATTCATAACATCCTATGTATAATTTTCACTTAGGGTTTTGTTCCTAAGCAAGCATACATCACTAATTCAGCCATAGCTTCTATAATTCATACATAATTCGCGATTATGATGTTTCTTAAATTTTCACAACTTCACAAATCATCAAAATTTTACATACCTTATGATCCCCTTGCTTAGGTGATCATTAATTCACGTTCAATTGTGAATTTGAGCTTCGTTTAAGCTTCCAATTTGATGATTTTGTTAGAGATTAGGGTTTTGGCTCCTGGGGGATTCTTCTGGTCGAACAGAACACACCTTTGTGTGTGTTTTGTTTTAAACATCCCTTTTATTAAATAACTTTCAAGTTTATCCTAATTTGGCCCCTTATGTTTGGTTAGTTATTAAGTAGGCCACAACCTAGTTATTTCTAACAATATTCCTTCTAATTAACTAGGTTAACATTCCTAGTTAACTTAGTGGGTTCGGGGAGATTACAACTAAGTTTATTTTAAGTCCCGTTAACTCGGGCCTTTTATAAACTTTATTTCTCAAAAGCATTCTTTTTCCCTTTTTATTAAATATTAGGTTTAGTTATATAAATCCTAATATCTTCCGGGTTAATTTTACCACTAACGGTACTTTACCCGTCTTTTAGTATTAACGTGGTTTGATTACCAAACCCGTTTTCGGGGTGTTACAGGTCAAACCTAACAACCAACTCTAGCTTATTTAAAACTATTAAATAAACTATAAAGTGATAAAAGGCTGTATCTCTACATATATCCCCAGCCATGCAAACGTGACTAACAAACAACTCACGAATGAACCCGTGACTCGATAACGTGTCGAACCAATGACCCGCGAACAAACCCGAGTAAACCCAACAATCACCCCCTTAATTGGTGTTTGTTCGAACCGTTCACTGTAGCACCAAACCACCTCGGTTCCGAACCGTTACGACTTTTCCGGACACCCGATCTTCACCTCGATCACATCCAAAGTCTTCTCGGTTCAACCCAAATTAAACCACCACACTTGTAACATCTCACATGGCATCATGTTGGAAACCGTTCACTAATATCACGACTTATCACGGATCAACGACCTCTCCCCGGTCACATCCAAAGCCACCCGATTGAACTCCAACACCATAATGTCACTGTGTTTTCTCCATTCTTTATCTTTTTCCGATCACCTTTGTTCAAGAGGCTCTCCATCGACAAAGAAAACAAGCTACCCACTTCTTCCGTTTTCTCCTTGCCAAACAAGATGAATCCAAAGCCACCTGCTTTGACGGATCCATTATGCCCGCTTTTCACGCACTACGCCGGTCTCCTCTTATCACGAACAATTGACCAAGGCAAACGTTCTCACCGTCTATGTCACACCCCCAAAATACCACCTGCGGAAAATCCGCGGGACGTGTGACGTACCAGGATATAACCACCAATCACATTGAACTTATAACAATATTTAAATAAAAACTTTCATTCATTATCATAAATTGTTACAAAACACTAAATGTAATTCATTGTATACAGAGGAAGAATAAATCATTTGTTAAGTGTTTCACAAACCACATGTGCAAAACCATTAGAATTGTATTGCGATTCCATATATCTCGACCCATGACTACTCCAGCCTTCCAGACAGCAAGTTCCCAATGCTATAACCCTATAGACCTGCAAGCATGCAGACAAGTGTGTCAGACGACGCTGGTGAGTTCAAAGTTTGTTAACACGTTTTAGTTACCAGATATCA
>JARYGA010053384.1:0-35995 GCA_030545235.1 Helianthus tuberosus
AAGGTTGAATCGATCAAGAACTGGCCCGCACCCCGCACACCAACGGAAATCCGCCAATTCTTGGGTTTGGCCGGATATTACAGAAGGTTTATAAAAGATTTCTCCAAGATTGCGCAACCTCTCACTTCACTGACTCAGAAGGGTGTCATCTATCGTTGGGGTGATGCACAGGAGTCCGCGTTTCAACATCTAAAGGATAGACTTTGTAGCGCGCCTATCCTCTCATTGCCAGAAGGCACCGATGATTTCGTGGTTTATTGCGACGCTTCCATCCAAGGACTTGGTTGCGTATTGATGCAACGTGACAAGGTCATTGCCTACGCATCGCGCCAACTTAAAGTTCACGAAAGAAACTACACTACTCACGATCTGGAGCTGGGAGCAGTTGTTTTCGCACTTAAGATATGGAGACATTACCTGTACGGTACCAAGTGCACCATTTACACCGACCACAGGAGTCTCGAGCATATCTTCAAGCAAAAAGAGTTAAACATGCGACAACGCCGATGGGTCGAACTCTTGAATGATTACGAATGCGCTATCAAGTATCATCCGGGCAAAGCCAATGTTGTGGCTGACGCCCTCAGTCGAAAGGATACTTTACCTAAGCGTGTACGAGCATTACAGCTTACCATCCAGTCTAACCTTCCTGCCCAAATTCGAGATGCCCAGGTCGAAGCATTGAAAGCAGAAAACATCAGGGCTGAATCCTTACGAGGATCAAGGCAGCGGCTGGAACTAAAGGAAAACGGTGCCTACTATGTTAACGGGCGCATCTGGGTTCCATTTTATGGCAACTTACGCGAGCTTGTGATGGATGAAGCACATAAGTCTCGTTATTCGGTACATCCTGGTTCGGATAAAATGTACCACGATCTCAAGACTACGTACTGGTGGCCTGGCATGAAAGCCCACATAGCAACCTACGTCAGTAAGTGCTTGACTTGTGCGAGAGTCAAGTCTGAATATCAGAAACCATCAGGCCTACTTCAACAACCGGAGATCCCGAAATGGAAATGGGAGCAAATTTCCATGGATTTTGTTACTGGCCTGCCCAGATCTCAACGCGGAAACGATACCATTTGGGTGATCGTAGATCGACTAACCAAGTCTGCACATTTTCTGGCTATCAAAGAAACGGACAAGTTCTCTACTCTTGCAGACATTTACCTAAAGGAAGTGGTATCAAGGCACGGAGTGCCAATCTCTATTATATCTGATCGTGACGCACGTTTTACTTCTGAACTGTGGCAAGCAATGCACAAGTCCTTTGGCTCACGTTTAGATATGAGCACCGCTTATCACCCACAGACGGATGGGCAATCGGAACGCACCATCCGAACCTTGGAAGACATGCTTAGGGCATGCGTAATCGATTTTGGTAACGGCTGGGAAAAGCACCTCCCGCTAGTGGAGTTCTCATATAACAACATCTACCACACCAGCATCCAAGCCGCTCCGTTTGAGGCATTGTACGGACGCAAATGCCGATCGCCTCTCTGTTGGGCAGAAGTTGGTGACAGCCAAATCACTGGCCCAGAACATGTGGTAGATACCACCGAGAAAATTGCTCAGATACGACAACGAATGGCGGCAGCTCGTGACCGTCAGAAACGCTATGCTGATGAGGGAAGAAAACCACTCGAGCTCCAGGTTGGGGATCGAGTGCTACTCAAAGTCTCACCTTGGAAAGGTGTAGTCCGCTTTGGCAAACGAGGCAAACTCAATCCGCGTTATGTCGGACCGTTCAAAGTCATTGAGAAAATTGGCCAAGTCGCCTACAGGTTGGATCTACCTGAAGAACTCAGCGGAGTTCACAACGTATTCCACGTATCAAATCTGAAGAAGTGTCTGTCAGAGGAGACCTTCATAGTTCCTCTCAAGGAACTCACAATCGACGACCAGCTGCGGTTCGTCGAGGAACCAGTTGAGATTACTGATCGAGATGTTAAGATTCTCAAGCACACAAGAATACCTCTCGTTCGAGTTCGTTGGAATGCTCGTCGTGGCCCAGAGTATACCTGGGAACGAGAAGATCAAATGAAACTCAAGTATCCCCAGCTGTTTAAGAAAAACGCAACCACTGCTGAGGCTGAAGCTACTACAGAATTTCGGGACGAAATTCCAAATCAACGGGGGGATGATGTGACACCCCAGGAAAATCAGGAAAACAACGCAACTTAACTAGCTTCCTCAGTAACCACGCGCTAAATTTCGGGACGAAATTCTCTTAACAGGGGGAGAATGTGACAACCCTCAAATTTACATGTAACCGTACAGTTTATTAATAATAATTAATGTGCTTGACGACTGTGTGGAATCACTTAACTGCTTTCTGATATCTGTGTTATGCTTACACGTATTTGTTAATATACTAATAGTGTACAGAAAGGTCACTAAATAGTCCGTTATATTTTCCTAAGTGTTAGAAAGTAAAAACGTTACAAAATATATAAATAGGACGCCTTACGAATTAATTTAGCACTTTAACGGATTAATATCCAACCGAACAACCGGACTCTACCCGGAACATAAAAATATTGTCTATGACATTGTTTTCACATTACTGAGCTATTTAGGGTCCCCGAACACCCTAACACCCGTTATAACACATAACACACTAGTAACTAATTTCATCACCTAACTAATCTAACTAGCTACTAACTACATCATTCAAACCCAACTAGACCTACCCCCCCCCCCCCCCCCAATCGGTTAGGAGACAAGAAGGACACTCCCATGATTTTTTTTATTTAATTACTTGATATGTTATGTACATAAGAAACATATGGACCAAAGGATTGAACAATGTTGGAAGACTTCCTTATAAACCCTTAGACATCCACATTCTTATCATTCACTCAAACTCAACACACAACCTCCTCTCCCTTCCTTCTTCATCTCGGCAGCCACCACCATCCACACTACCACCACCATCAAGTCTTGATCAAGCCATTCTACATACACTCAAAGGTGCTACGAGTCATACAACGAAGCTTGGCGCTCTCGGAAGTGGAAGGACCTTCTCTATTCGCTTTTAACCACCACTTTTCTACACTCGAACCCTCCTAGCCTTGTGCTAGTGGTAAGAACTTAGATCCATTCATTCTTCATGTTATTTAAGTGGTTAATAAGTGATTTGATGATTAAAGTTATGAAACACTAAAGAACTTGCACTAAAGTCTTGAACATGTTGGTTAATGGATGAATATGTGTGTAAATCATGTAGATCTTGTGTGGTTATGATGATTGGGTAATTATCTGATGCTTTACTGAATGATATTAGTATATGATGTTGTTGTGGTCACTAAACTCGTTAACGGAATCGATCGAACATGATTTAGATGGTTAAACACTTGAAATCAGAATCTGTCTAACTTTTACAGCCCACTTCTGTTGGCTGTAAACAGGTCTTAACCTCAACGAAAAATTGATATTTTGAATCTAAAATATGTTATTATGAAATACGGTTCTAATGGCACCGGAATCGTAATTTTTGGACTCCGTTTACTATTTTTAAAGTGTTAATTTGTAACAGCTACTTAAGCTGAATTTTGACAGCAATAAATGGGTGTCGTACTTTCAGTCATAACCTGAGTTTTGTGATGAATCGGACCATGAAAATTTTACTGTAGATGATAACTGAAGTATTTGTAATTACCCCATTGGAATTTCGCAAATCGGACTTACGAAGAATTTTTAATAAATTGTTTCGTGGACTGTGGTCAGAAATACATAAATCTGAGTTCAGTCCCGAATATGAATTTTTATAAAATATTGGTGATGAACCGGACCCCGATATTTTTACACAATAAAATATGGAATGTTTATGATGTTCTATAAAAATTTGGGAATTTTTGGAATAATCTAACTATTTTATTTAAATGTCCGAAAACAGCCGGTTTTGAGTATTAATGCTGAAACGACATAAGTAATGATTTGCGTGTCTAAATGTCGAGTATGCTATCTGTAAATGATCTGACATGTTATATATGTTATGTGCATTATCGTATGTTTGATTTTGAGTGGGGAATGGACGGGAAACTTAGATGGGCATAAACCGTTACAGTGATGCATGTTGTGTGATAGATACGTGTAGGAACTTTGTGTTCTATTTGAAAGCCACTAAATGACTAACTGGTAAATCATACTAGGACGTGATTGACCGACCTTGACTGTTAGCTATATTGAGAATCTAACCGAGCAAACCGAGGTGAGTTCACACCCTTACTAAGGCATGGGATTCCCGGTGGTTGGGAATGGGATTGAATAACTACTCGTACTATCACTCTATTTATATTACCAACACTACTAGACTACCAACTACTGTCCTCGGATTGAGAAGGGCACGTACGTAAAACCTACGTACACTCACACTTACTACTGTCCTCGGATGAGAAGGGCACGTACGTAAAACCTACGTACACTCACACTCACTACTGTCCTCAGATGAGAAGGGCACGTACGTAAAACCTACGTACACTCACACTCACTACTGTCCTCGGATGAGAAGGGCACGTACGTAAAACCTACGTACACTCATACTTAACACCGTCCTCGGATTGGGAAGGACTCTTATGGATACGCCTAGTCTAGTAACATACATAATGGGAAGCCCCCACTAAATATCGTAAAGGTTTGGGAATCAAGAATAATGGGTAATACTTGGTTATGAAACGAACTTCCGATTCCTGATACGAACTCATTAACTAAACAACCAAACGTGAACTCACTCAACTTTGTTGTTGACTCGTTGTTACATGCCTTACAGGTCGCTAGATGCTTTTGGGAGCTTGCACGAGGAGGAGGTTGTTGTGGAACATGGGTGGTTATATCCCATACTTAATAATTGAACTTTATAAACCTATGGAACTTATGTTTGAGACTTTAAACTTATGAACTGTGAACTTATGCTTTTGAACTCACGTTTATGCTTCCGCTGTTTAAACCAAACAAGGTTAACTAGCTTTGGTCACCAATCGTATTATGTTTGGTTTTAATTACTTAATTGTGTTGTTCAATATGATTGGTGGCTCGATCCTGGTCATGTCACGCCTCCAAGCGGTGATACTCCGCATGGTGGATTTTGGGGGTGTGACAGTGTAAAGGTGAGCATACAAGTTTGATAATAGCATAATAGAGTTTGAAATCGTTTACGCATAACCAGCATGTATATCGTATAATGTGAAGCATGTAAGTTATCGACAAAGTTCCTATCAATACCAATGACTGCGAGTTGACTGCGAATAGCGAGTGCGCAACACATGTCCACCACTGTGAACACGTGAAGTATTGTCCTTAACAACCCCTGAGTGAACAGGTGCTGAGTCCAAACTATAGTACTATCGTTGCTAAGGCAGGTAGACAACAATCAATGTGTTAATGTTGGTGCACAAATGTCTGTTAACTTCGTCTTTATAGAGTCTTATGTCTAGATAGGATTAGCTAGCACACAATAGGTTAAAAAATAGGGTTTGTGTGAAAGTGTGTAATTTCGCATGAAATGGCACTGACCATTTCACACGAAATTAGACATTGTAATTTCGCTTGAAATGGCCAGTGCCACTTTCATGCGAAATCACCTCTACTATATATAGGTGTGTTGCTAGTTCATTTGTAACTTTTCTGATTCAGAGCCGAGGTGCTGCCAGTTTGTTAAACGATCTGTAAAAGCTTTTGAATCATTAATAAGAAGATAATTAAGAGGAATCAAGCTGTTACACGTCTATTTCTCTGATTCTGCCTTTGAAATAGATCGTAAACTCTTCTGATTGACTAGTTAGGGTCACACATCGATCCAACAAGTGGTATCAGAGCTTAGGAAGAAGAGTTTATACCAACTCAGCTTGTTTTCATCACTTCTACTCTTTCTTTTCAAAATTAAACGTGTTTTAACGGACATAATGGACTGAATTTCACATATTACACGCGAAACACTGTTTTAAAGAATCCTTGAAAGAATTGGACCAAAGTTCGAACAAAAACCGGATCAATTTGACAAAATGGTGGCCGACATGCTGATGTCATCATAATTTCGTTCGAAATTGTCACTGTAATTTCGCACGGAATTACACTTTGTACCTAATTTCGTTTGAAAGTGCTGTCATTTCACACGAAATCACTAATTTCGTTTGAAAGTACTGTTGTTTCACACGAAATCACTAATTTCGTTTGAAATTTCCTTTGATTTCACATGAAATAAGATTTCGTATGAAAGTTACACACGAAATTAGCTATTCCGCACCAAATTGGCTTGATTTCGCTTGAAACCAAGTTAATTCCGCACGAAATTAGATTTCGCTTGGTGATTTCGTTTGAAAACACTATTTCGTGTGAAGAAGTAATTTCGCTTGAAAGGCTTATTTCGTGTGAAAAGCTTATTCCATTTGAACTATTTTCGCTTGAAACTGTTTTTGTTAAAAAATCAAAAATTTTCTAAGTGTTTGTTGATTGTTTCAGATACGTAAAGATGGATGAGTTTATGAATCCGTTCAGTGACATGTTTGCTTTCACGGGAAACACCGGAGATGATACATCAAACAACACAAATGAAAATGTTCCTAATCCGAGTGCAAAGAAAACCCTGTCTGATGCTTTGAGTGTGGAGAGTGCATATGGCACATACAACAAACCTCCCAAACTAATGGCGATTGAAGAATACAATAGATGGGCTAAAAGGTTTAAAGAGTGGCTAAAAGCGTTTGCGTATCCAAGCTGGAAAAGTCTGAAGAATGGTTTCAATATGGGAAGATCAGATTATGAAAATATAACAGAGTCTGATGATGTAGATAGTTTTGTTGCCGAACAAAAGTGCATTGCATTACTTCATCAGTCTGTGAGAGACGACATAATATCGTTGATTGAGTACAAAAATGCAAAAGATCTATGGGAGAAACTAAGAGTGAAATGTGTGGGTAGTGCTGAGATAGTTGAAGAAAAAAAGAAGTTGTTAAGAAAAGAATTTGATTTGTTTGGATGTTTGAAAAATGAATCTGTATCTAAGATGATAGAAAGATTTGGACATTTGAAGCTGGAACTTGCAAGAAATGGAATCGTGTACACTCAAGAAGAGTTGGTTGACAAACTGTTTGACTCACTGCCGGATGATAAAGACTGGCAATACTTTGCCTTGATGCTGAATAACACAATCAAGTCGGAGGATCTAACGGTTGATTTGTTAATCGAAAGATTGGAGATCAAGAAATCAAACAAAGTCAATAAATCCTCATATCAGCAGAATGTTGAGCTGTATTACCGAGGAAGTATGATCCCAAAATCTGTGTCACCAAAAACAGCATTTTCAGCAGAAAATTCTAACACGTCAAATCAAGAAACTCCAAGCAGTGGTTATCATGGAGGTTCAACTTCAACTGCTCAAAGTCAACCAGTTCCAAAGAATCTGTTCCAATGTAACATTGTTGTGGATCTCAAGAATGCTCAAAATTTCAGTGAAGAATCCGCAAAGCAGCAGATGGTGTTCTTAGCTTCTGTTTTAGAGTCATACGAGAGTCTTGTTGCAGGAAAGATTGGAAACACTAATCTCACCAAGGAAGATTATGATCAGATCGACCCAGAAGAGATGGAGTTGATAGATATCAGGTGGTGTATGGCTAGTGCAGTCAGACGAGCGCAAAGATTCATGGAGATTACCGGTAGACATTCAATTGGAGGACTGTCTACAAAACTTGGTTTTGATAAGTCGAAGGTAACGTGCTTTAAATGTAAACAAAAAGGTCATTTTAAAAGAGAATGTCGAAATGCATATGCTGATGATACGGCAAATCCGTTCAGTGAAGATTACTACAAAAGAGCAATTTATCATCAGAACAAATCTGAACCCCCCAGAATGAAGCAGATAGAAGAAAATCCCAAAGAAACATCCAGAGCACTTGCTGTTATCCATGACGATGAGGGATATGATTGGAGTGAAGTGTTACCAGAAGAAGACGCAGTGGGCTATGCGTTTGTGACAAAAATTGTTCCTTTCAAAGACAACAGAACAGAAGAAGAAAAATTTGTCAACAGAAGAATGAAAGCTCAAAACAGGATGAGCAGAATCTATTATACATACAAAGAAGCTAAACAGTCGAAAAGATGGGATGCTGATAGAGAATGTTACCTAGATCCGAAGGGAAACATTGCTGTTGATCCAGTTACTGTTGATGTTGATACTCTCACTAAACAAATTGCTGAAGAAGAAGAAGAAGCCAGACAGAGAGAGTGGTGGGGAGTAGGAGAAGCTGATGAGAAAGAGAAAGAGCAGCAGACAAGGAAAGTTGATGATGGGATTATTGACACGTCACAAGAGTTTACTGCTGAAAATTTGAAGAAGATGGCTGACAAAATACTTGCTGCGAAAGAGCTAGAGGTAGTTTCTGGTTCTGGAACTGAGTCTAAAAGCAAGGTCAGTCAGAATGATGCAATCAATGAGTCAGGTAAGAAAGATAAAACTGAGAGTGATTGCAAAAATTGCATGAAAGACTGCAAGGTTTGTAGTACACTTGCTTACCTTAAAGTTAAAAAGACCGAAGAACTGACAGGAAGAGTCAGAGATGTTGAAAATCAGATCTTAAACCGTGACAAGATGTTGAAGGATTCAAATGAATGAGTAAAAGAATTAACTGAGAAAATCGAAAATGATAAAAGTGACATAGAAAGAATTAGGAAAGAACAACTTAAGTGAAGAACCAAATCTTGTGATGTACAAGATGGTGGGATCTGATACGTTGTATTCAGATTGTGATTTTCCTTTGGAGAATGTGAATGTTGATAAATTGAAAAATGTGTTCAAGTTGAATGAAATTGATGTGTCTGAAATCGAAGGTTTGAAAAGTACAAAGAGACATTTGAATTTTGAAAAAGATAAGTCTTATTATAAGAAACCTGTTGTACCGCCACGTTTTTCTTATAACAATCAAAACAAATGGTCGGGTGGTTATAATGGTGGTAAAAATTTTCAAAGAAAGAACTTTCAAAACAAGAAGTTTGTTGAGAAAAAGGTGTTTGTAAAAAGCTCGAGTTCTCATTCTGAGCAGGAATCTGAGATTTTTTCAAAATCAAATGAAGAGTTTTTTGAAGAAAAGGCCTCACAGCCTCAGACCGAAGGCACAAATCGGGTAGTTGATACTCGTACATGCTTTAAGTGCAACAAAGTTGGACAGATTGCACGAACGTGCACCAACTTAAAGCCTAAGCCTGAAGTTGCTAAGAGTCAGAAAAAGAAAGCTGATGCTAAAGGCAAAGCACCAATGGTTGTTGAGAAGAAAGTTTTGAAAAATGAAAACAAAAAAATCAAAACTGAATCCGTAAAAAATGTGGTAACTAAAACTGATAAGTTTTATAAACGGGTTGCTTCGTCTCAACAAGCATGGAAACCAAAATCAGTTGACAAGAAATCAAGTTCTCCAAAACCAAAGGTTTCTGAAAAAGAAAAACAATCGTCTTCTACCATTCCGGTAAAGATGAATGTTCCTGTGGATTACTATGAGAAACTTGAACCACAAGAGGCTACTACTTCTGAAAAGAAGTATGTATCAAAGAAAGATCAATTGTCTGGTCAACCTCTTAAAAATGATTTCTTTTTATACAAAGAGGTTGAGATTGGATCTGAGGAGAGCTTAAAGATGAATGATAAGAATTTTCCGCCACTTTACACTGCTAAAAATCATATCAAAGTCATGTTACCTGAGTCGAAAGAGGCTTGGGTGGCATCAAAATCTAACTAAAGTGTTTGTGATATGTGCAGGAGCTTCCAAGATCTGTTTCACGTTGGATTATGGATAGTGGAGCTTCTCGGCACATGACGGGGAAGAAGACCCTTCTATACGATGTTAGAGGGTTTAATGGAGGATATGTGGGATTTGCAGGCAATCAAGGTGGTCGAATAGTTGGTGAAGGAACTTTATCGAATGGTATTGTCACGTTTGAAAGAGTAAACTACATTGCCGAGCTTGAAAACAATCTTCTGAGCATTTCTCAGATTTGTGATCGTATGTATACAACGCACTTTACAGACAAAGAATGTTTGATCTTGAAACCAGGATTTGTTGTTCCCGAAGAGTGGGTTATCATGAGAGCACCTAGAGTGAATGATCTGTACGTGTTGGACATAAGTGTAGCAACTACAACCACGGGTCAGGCTCACTGTTTTATGTCAAGAGCAACGGAAAAAGAATCACAATTGTGGCATCGAAAGATGGGACATATTCATCTGAGAAAAATGAATCACCTGGTGCATAACGACTTAGTTATTGGTGTTCATGTGAAAGGTTTTCATCTTGAGGGGGAGTGCATTAGCTGTGTCAAAGGCAAGCAAAAGAAGAAATCTCACCCTGGGAAGAAGGTTAACTCAGTCTCAAGACCGTTAGAGAGACTTCATATGGATCTTTTTGGTCCAGTAAATGTCAAAAGCATAACTAGAGATCTCTACTGTCTAGTAGTAACAGATGACTACTCGAGATTTTCATGGGTATCATTTCTGAAGACAAAAGATGAGACGTTTGAAAGTTTGATGACGTTGTTCAGAAAAATAGAAAACTTGTACCAAACTTGAATCAGAAGAATCAGGAGTGATAACGGTACAGAGTTCAAGAACAACAAGATGGAAGAGTATTGCGATGAGAGAGGTATACTGTTGGACCGTTTGCGTGACCCTAAATGTCAGTAAAAGTAGTTCATCTCTGAATACGAAGGCGGAATCAACGTATACAAAGTCACAACAGCTCTCGGATCCTTTTAACTTCTTTCAATTATCAATTACGAATCTTTACACGTGTTTCTGATGTGATTTTGACAGAGTTTTGACACCAACACTATGACCTGATTCCGCTCCAAAGTTCACAAATGAACTAAGCCGAATCCCTATATATAGTCGACCTGATTCCGCTCCAACTGACATGCTGATTACGAGCGGAATCACCTGAAATAATCAGGAGCGGAATCACTAGGTTCTGTTTGGAGCGGAATCACTAACTTGACACCTGGAGCGGAATTACAATTAACCTGATTTCGCTCCTAATGACATAAATGTCATTTGGAGCGGAATTACATTCTAAAACCACTTTTTCATTTCCGAGCTCCAATCTAACCTATCTAGACCTAAGACTCAACTCAAACGTAGTCATCAGACATTCAGTGCACCAACATATACTGCAAGAATTTAGTGCTCCTTACACTCCACAACAAAATGGAGTAGCTGAAAGAAAGAACAGGACGCTAATTGAAATGGCTAGGACGATGCTTGCTGATTCGAAATTACCAGTAAATTTTTTGGCAGAAGCAGTATCAGTCGCTTGTTATACACTCAACCGGGTTCTTACCGTGAAGAAATTCAACAAGACATGTTTCGAGCTGATCAATAACCGCAAACCTAACCTGAAGTATTTAGAACCGTTTGGGTCTCCCTGTACAGTTCTAGAACCTTTTGGTAAATTTGGTGCAAAAAGCATTGAAGGAATTTTCGTGGGTTATGCAAGTCCATTGAAACGAGTCTTTGTTCCAAACTTGAAGCGGATTATCGAAGCACATAATGTTGAGTGTCAAGGTTATACCATGCCACCGCAGAATCCAAGCGACTCATGGCGTTTTAACTATGATACTTTGTGGGATTCGTTTGACATTGAAGAAGAAACAGATTTCTTTGACGAGTTGGATATTCTAAGAGAGTATGAAGAATCGCAAGAAAGATTTCCAGCTGAGTATTCTAGATGTCAACGGAAAACTTCAAATGATGATGAAGCCGGTCCTAGTAATGCTGGAGAACATGATGATATTCAACAATCTCTTGACAATCAGACGGTAGTCAATGATAATAAAGAATATGATGATAGACCTATATTCGATCGTGGTGATTCAGATTCTGAGGGGGAGCAGATCCAGATTTCAAGTCAAACAATTCCAGTCAGTGAACAAGGTGCAAATCAGAATGTCACAAATTTGGAAGGCGAGGTAGATGTTCCAGGCGAGGTGATGCCGAGAACTCTTTCGTACCATCCAGAAGAGTTGATTATTGGAGAATTACAATCAGGCGTTCGCACTAGACGTCAAATTGACCAAGGCCTTACTTGTTTTTATTCTACAGTTGCTCCGTAACAAACTGAGTTTTCACTTAGTTGTTTTATTTCGTAGATTGAGCCGCGAACATAGAAGGAAGCGCTAACTGAAGATTCTTGGGTCAACGCGATGCAAGAGGAGCTGTGTCAGTTTGAGAAGTTGGGAGTGTGGAAATTGGTAGACTTGCCTGATGGTCAAAGGAAGATAAACACCAAGTGGGTGTTCAAGTGTAAGAGAGACGATAAAGGGGTTATTATTCGTAACAAAGCTCGACTCGTAGTCCAGGGCTTTAGTCAGCAGGAGGGTATAGATTTCATTGAAGTGTATGCTCCGGTTGCTAGACTTGAAGCGATCAGAATCTTCCTAGCATTTGCATCTTGGAAAAGTTTTAAAGTTTATCAGCTAGATGTTAAATCGTTGTTTCTTTATGGGAAGGTAAAAGGGGAGGTATATGTCGGACAGCCACCGGGCTTCACCGATCCAATCCACAAAGACAAAGTCTATTTACTGGATAAAGCGTTGTATGGTTTACACCAGGCCCCGAGAGCTTGGTATGAGACATTGTCTCAACACCTGCTTGCCAACAGCTTCATCCGTGGAAAAGTGGATGCCACTCTCTTCACCAAAGAAGTCGACGGACATCTTCTGATAGTTCAGATATACGTGGACGACATTATATTTGGGTCAACAAATGAAAACTTGTGCAAAGATTTTGAAAGAGTTATGAAGCAGAAATTTGAAATGCCATCGATGGGTGAGATGAAATTCTTCTTGGGACTTCAAGTTGATCAACTGCCTAAGGGAATTGTCATACATCAGACGAAGTATGTTCATGATATCTTAGAGAAATTTGGGATGTCAGGTTATACTCCAGCTTCCACCCCATTAGAGACGAACCATGGGATAAACCATGATCTCACCGGAGAGAATGTAGATGAAACGTTGTATCGTTCCATGATCGGATCGCTGATGTATTTGACAGCTTCAAGACCCGATATTATGTATCCAACCTGCCTCGCAACAAGATTTCAATCTAACCCAAGAGCTTCGCATATGGTGATTGTGAAATGGATATTACGCTACCTGAAAGGAACTCCATCATTGGGGTTGTGGTATTCAAGAGAAGGTGATTTCATGCTCGAAGGGTATTCCGATTCCGATTTCATATGCTGCAAAGTTAATGCTAAATCAACAACAGCAGGGTGCCAGTTTTTCGGACCACGATTGGTCACCTGGCAATGCAAGAAGCAGACCTCTGTAGCTTTGTCCACATGTGAAGCCGAGTATGTATCTGCTAGCAGTTGCTGCTCTCAGATCTTGTGGATCCAGCAACAGATGAGAGACTACGGTTTGCAATTTCTTAACACCCCTATCTTTGTTGATAATGAGGCAGCGATAAACATCACTAAAAATCCAGTTCATCACGCTAAAACAAAACACATTGAAATTCGTCATCACTTCATCCGAGATTGTTTTGAGAAGAAGTTGATACGAATTTAGAAAATCCACACTGACGAACAAAAAGCTGATTTACATACCAAAGCGTTTGATAAAAATCGTTTTCAATATCTTTTAAAATTGAACGGTATGAAGCTTTTATCGGTGTCGGGGGAAATTCTTGGCGTAGATGAAGGTACCACTGTAGATGATGTCGAGAAGCAATCTGCAATGGTTTGTCGATTTTTTACTTGTTTTGGTATTTAGGGGGAGTATAGTGTAATATTTTCAGAAAATACAAAAACAGTAAAAATTTCAAAAATCCAAAAACATGAGATATTTTAAAAAATCCAAAAACAATAGAAAATGAAAAAGAGCTTGTGTAAAAAGGGAAAATGATAGTACATCGGCTTGGCAGTTACAGTATGCTAAAGATATGTAAAGTTTAAAAGTCTTAAACAGTCTCGCTGATGATATGCCGATAGGTTTTTGCACATTTAGTAGGTTTGTTCGGGATATAAACCTAAATATTTACTTGCTTATTTCGTGGGGAACACTACTTGGATATATAGGTAACCCCTGAAATTTTGTTTGAAAGATCCCTCTTTCTGAGATACTAGGTCTTTATACTCAGTGATATCTGGGGTATTATCCAGGGACTTCTGATTTTGCGGAAGCAATGGCCTAGTCCCTGTATAATACTTTACCGCTTGCTTGAAATATAGCACCGCCCTCAGCATAAAAAATGATGAAACATTGAAAAATGCTAATCATGTGCTGTTGTAAAAAAGATCCTCTAAAGGGGACACACCTAAAGTCAAAGCCGTCATCTATCTGATTTTGCGGAAGCAATAGCCTGAGCTCTCACGGCTCTCGCATTTTAATCCCTTACAGATATCATCTGTGGTATACTCACCTGTAAGACTGAATATTGGGATCTGGATAAGGGAGTATATTCAAGAGGTGGGACACATGAATGAGTTTAAGTTCTTAATACACCTAATCCGTATCCTGGACAGATTGAAAATTGTGTGAGAATTTAAGTGGATCAGTATATCGACAATCTAATCGAATTGTTAAATGCTGAGTATGAAATCTAAGCTTAATGGTACTTGTGAATTGTCGAATAGCTGATATGATTCCCTAACACGCTTACCAAAAATATGTTTGTAAATAGTTTACATTTACTGCATTTTATTTCTGTATTTCATTTCTAGTTTCGAAACTTTAGTTGGATCAACCAATGTCATTTTATTTCTGATATGATTCCCTAACACGCTTACCAAAAATATGTTTGTAAATGTTTGTAAAATGTTTTGAAAAATGTTTAACAAAAGTCAGTTTTCTTTCGTTTAGATCAACCAAGGTCATTTAGTTGGACTTAGTAGACAAAATTAAGTGCCTAGGGTCATTAATTTGGACCTAGTTACTTAAGTGGATTTCTAAAACTGATAGAATTGAGAAAAGATGTTAAAAGTCAATAGATTGTAATATAAAATTCTTGAGAAGCAGGTAGCAATATCCCCATGGCTAAGTTTGTGTAAAGTTTGAATCAGCATTTGAGCTCCAGCATATTGAAAGGGGGAGTCTACATTCTGGATCAACATTCAAAGGGGAGTTTGAAGATAAAGATTGAAGGATGCTTACAGTGTCAGACAAATTGGACAGAGTGTGAAGATAGAAAAAGACTAAAGATTTGATGCTAAAGACTTCGTCAACATCCAAGGGGGAGTCTTTTGGTGCACAAATGTCTGTTAACTTCGTCTTTATAGAGTCTTATGTCTAGATATGATTAGCTAGCACACAGCAGGTTAAAAACTAGGGTTTGTGTGAAAGTGTGCAATTTCGCATGAAATGGCACTGACCATTTCACACGAAATTAGACATTGTAATTTCGCTTGAAATGGCCAGTGCCACTTTCATGCGAAATCACCTCTACTATATATAGGTGTGTTGCTAGTTCATTTGTAACTTTTCTGATTCAGAGCCGAGGTGCTGCCAGTTTGTCAAACGATCTGTAAAAGCTTTGGAATCATTAATAAAAAGATAATTAAGAGGAATCAAGCTGTTACACGTCTATTTCTCTGATTCCGCCTTTGAAATAGATCGTAAACTCTTCTGATTGACTCGTTAGGGTCACACATCGATCCAACAGTTAACATAACAAACAGGCATTCATCGAGTCGCGTATAACATGCATTACATGTCAGCGTATAAATAGTGTTGCGTTGTGTGTTCGATGTGATTTTGAATAAGTAACGTATATAACACCCAAAAGTGCATAAAGCAAAAAGGGGTCGAGTATACTCACAGATAGCGTTTAACTTAATAAACACTGCATTGGATTGAAGGGAGCGCTGAGCGAAATTAGCCTGAACAGTTAACGATAGCATAAGCGATAAGCGGCGCGTAAAACGATGCAAGTGTACCAAGGATTGGACGGTAATCCGATCGGATGGCAATCCGATCGGATGCCCATTCGATTGGGTTGACACCTCGTTTGGTGAGGATGTGTTTGTGTATGATGGTTTGACCTTTGAAGTTTTCGTTGTAGCATTTTAAAAATAGAGAAGTATCTCTACCCTTCAGGTCGGTCGATCGAACGGTCGTTCGATCGGACGGCGATCCGATTGGCGAGTCTTCTTAGTTGAGAACAAGTTCACAGCAGGACGGTCACACGATCGGATGGCTATCCGATCGGGTGGCAATCTGTATGTATTGAACTTGTTGAAAATTGAGTAAGTATCAAAGTCCCAGACGTCACACGATCGGGTAGTCGTTCGATCGGATGGAAATCTGATCAGACGGCAATCCGTTCGACGTTCAGAACCTTAGAATTTTTGAATAAAAAGTTTAAGTGTGGAACCAAGTGTGACCCGATCGGATGGCCGGTCGATCGGATGGCAATCCGATCGGACGGCAATCCGTCCCGACGACCATGATCGTCTTAACACTTGATCTTGTTGAAGTTTTGTAATCTGAACGAGACGTTTTGATAACTTTCTTGAACAACAGAACCTTATCTCGACCCAAGTGACCCGATCGAACTGGAGTCACCATAGTCCGGCCGGTTCGCGGTTCGAGACGTTTGTTCATGTTCAAACCCGAAATCAATTCTCTCTCGGATAGAATTCAGATCTTGAACTAACCCATCACTAAGAAAGAGTAGAAGATCAGAACGAGCTCCGATTCTATCGGGTTTGAGTGTATTGAGTGTAAAAGAGTTGAAAGAAAGTTGGAAAACCTTCCTTCAATCCTTTTAACCATGTATTTGTGTAGATCTAAGCGAAAATATTGATTATTCTTGTGGAAATCCTTCAGATCTAATTTGTTCTTGGTGGAATGAAATCAACCTTTGAAGTTCATAAGAACTCCATGATGACATCACCCTAGAACACCTCAAATATGGTGATTTCATGGTTACAAGTTAAGATTCAAAGGTGAAAACGATGTAAAAGTGCGTGTAGATCATAGAAGTACAAGATTTAGGTTGAAAACTTACAAGAATCGAGAGAAATCGAGAGAAATGAGGGCTTGAAGTCGACTGGTCGAACAAGGGAGCAGTCACATCACAAATGATGTGACAGGTGGGTATTTATAGGGTTTCCCAAAAAGGAAAGTGGGGAAAGTTGCTGGTCAATCAGGTGGCAGCCCGATCGGGTGACAGCCCGATCGGATGGCAATCCGATCGGATGGCCACTCGATCGGTTGGCCACTCGATCCATGAGTCTGGCGCGATGAGTTTTGTCGTTTCGATTCGCGTGTTGAGCGTTGCGATGCGATTCGGGGGAGCGATGCGATAGTATTACCCATTAGTTACACAAATAACTTAACTACTATATCTAACATACAATCTGTAGGATCGTTTACTGACCCGAAACGAGTCGATCAGAGGCGTTCTACACAATATTAAAGGCGGAAACAGACATATTGTCTGTGATTCAGCAAGATATTCACTTTAACTGTTGTTCTGATTAACTTGACAAAGTTTTACAGCGAAACAACACTTCGGCAGCACTTTGGCTCCGGAAACACACATACACGAATTACTCAAACGAAATCAGGTCACATCTATTTATAGGCCACCTAATTCCGTTTGAACATGCTCAAACGGAATCAGGTTCATACGGAATTACGGGTTCAAGCGAAATTAGCAAAGCTAATTTCGTTTGAAATGGCTTGACACATTTAAGCGGAATTACATCGTGTAATTTCGTTTGAACTTGCCTGTTAACCTATTTTCTTGTTTTCCGTGCCCTAATTAACCTAATACAATGCAAGACTCGATACAAGACGAAGTCGACAGACGTATGCACCAACAGACTCCCCCTCGGATGTTGACGAGTCTTAAGTGTCGAGTCTTCAACGTCTTCAGTCTTTATCAGTCTGATCACTTTCTGAAGTATTTGACAGTGTAAAACTTTTTCAATCTTCCCTTTTCTTTTCATCAGTACCAACATACTCCTCTCAAACAAATAATCTTTCCTCGGATGTTGATCGCAATCTGTTTTTCACAGGATCAGGATCGTGTCCTGGCTCTATACTCAGACTCAGAATCCAGGCTATCATGCACATCCTCTACCTCATAATAAATTTCACAAATTTAACATTTGACAAATTTATATACTACTTGCAGGTATCTTTCCAGAATGATTTAACATTATAAATGCTTCTGATGACCACTGGTATGAAAATATTCAAAAACTTTTTCATTTAAACACAGACTCCCCCTTACGAAATGCTCATCATGTTTAGCACTTGGAATTTTGAAAACCAGCTTTCCAACATCAGTTGTCGAAAATCTTTTTGAATTTTTCAAAAATTTATGCTAAAACACTCCGAAAATCTTTTTCAATTTTTGATTTATAATGAAATGCAATAAAGAAATATTTACATACAATATTTTTGTGAGTTTGTGTAAGAGGATCATATTAGTTTTTGACAAGTCACAAGTACCGTTGAGCTTAGTTACGCAATAAGAATTAAACAGTTCACTTATATTGCCGATATACTGATCCACTTAAATTTTCACACAAATTTCAACTGATTCAGGATATGAATTAGGTGTATTAAGGACTTAAACTCATTCATGTGTCCCACCTCTTGAATATACTCCCGTATCCATATCCCAATATTCAGTCTTATAGGTGAGTATACCACAGATGATATCTGTAAGGGGTTAAATGCGAAGCCATGAGAGCTCAGGTCAGAACTTATGTTCAGCAGAGAGATGATGGCTCGTCTTTCGGTGGGTCCCCTTTAGAGGATCTTTTTTACAACAGCACATGATTTGCATTTTTCAATGTTTCATCATTTTTTATGCTGAGGGTGGGCTATATTACAAGCAAGCGTAAAGTATTCTCCCGGGACTAGGCCATTGCTTCCGCAAAATCAGAAGTCCCGGGAAAATACCCCAGATATCACTGAGCATAAAGACCTAGTATCTCATAAAGAGGGATCCTTCAAACGAAATTTCAGGGGTTACCTATATATCCAAGTAGTGTTCCCCACAAAATAAGCAAGTTTGAATTTAAGTTTATATCCCGAAAAAGCTTACTAAATGTGTAAAAACCTATCGGCATAACATCAGTGAGACCGTTTAACGCTATTTAAACATTACATTTCTTTAGCATACTGTAACTGTCCACTGATGTACTATCATTTCCTCTTCTTTGACACCAAAACTCATTTTTGAATTTTATCATGTTTTTGTCTTTTTCAAATTTTCAAATGTTTTTGGATTTTCTGAAAATTCTTACTCCCCCTAAAATTCAAAATCATTTAAAGAAATTTGAAAACAAACTGTACAAGTAAAGTGACAACTGATATCAGATCACTTCAATTCGCCATCCTCTTGGCATAAACAATCAGAACTCCCCCTTTCAACAAACTATTTTCTCATTATGATTTCAAAACACTTAAGTTTGTTTTAATCAAAATGATTTTTTCGGAAAATAAGTTTTGTTGATTTTATAAAACCACTTGTAGGTTAGGAGATTAATTCATCACACTGTTTTTTTTTATCTTCAACCTTTTGAAAAATATAACAGTTTTAGATTTTGTCAACAAAAACCACTTGTAGAAAATCAAGTACAATTTAATGTCCCTGATTTACCACTTGTAAGTCGAAATATCACCAGAGTGAATTTCTCAAGAAAGATGCAGATACCTGCTCCACACTTACCAACCTGGGAGCTCCGGCAAGTCAGGATTTTACTTATGAAAAACTTCCATCCAAGCCTGACCAAACTTGGATGTTTCTTCCTCAACTTCACTTGGGTAATAAGTTGCTTTCTTTGTTTCATAAAAGTCCTTTACCCCTTTGGCCTTTCCCTCGACCATTTTCCCAAAAATCTTTTTAACATATCCATTAAACACTTTCTCAACATCAAATTTTTTCTTCTCAGAATAGAATTGATTTGAGATCTCAACCTTCCCAACTTTTGATTTAAAATTTTCAGCCCTCAATGGTGGAAAATGAATATCATCCATTGGAGGTACTGAGTTTTCTTCTTTAACCTCAACCTGTGGCTCATCTGACTTTGTGGAATCAGATTCATCGCCAGATTTCTCATCAAATTTCTTTACATCTTCATGAAACCTTTTAACAACCCACATTTGGTTGTCATGCTCAGCTCTCTTTTTATAAAAACTTGTTTTTGAACACTCACCATTTTCATATGTTGAATTTTCAAAGATTTTAAATTTATCAGTTGGTGGTTCATTTTTCTCAACAACTTTTTCTTTTAGTTTTTTAGAGACTTCCTGTTTTGTTTTTGTTGCTTGAGAACAGTTCCATGCAATGTGACCAACTTCATTGCATTTGTAACAGGTTCTTGTCCCCTTTCTTTGATTAGCTCCATTCTTCACATTCTCTTGCTTTTTGGCAAGAAATTCTCTGTTTGATTGTTTCCAGAATGAGCTTTTTGATTCCTCTTCACAGCTTGTCCCTGAAAGAAATTTTGTATTTGTTTTAGAAGTTTTTTCATGTTTATAATTTTCTGGTGGAATAAATCCAAGACCTTTCTTTTTGAAATTACCGTTATGATTTGGTTTCTTTTGAAAACCAGAACCAGAACCGTAACCTTTTTTTCTTGTTTAAACGTTGTTGAACTCTTGAAGTGTATTTTTTAGGTTTTTCAGTAAGATTTACATCTTTTATTTCAGAAATATTGATTTCTGTTAGTTTGAAAACCTTTTTGATCTTTTTAACTTGAACACTTCTTATTGGTAATTCCTCATCAGAATATAATTTGTCTGAATCAATCAATATATATGCCACTTTGATTGGTTCGTCATTCAAATTAGATTTTGATAACAGGAATTCTTTATTGTAAACCCTTTTGACCGACGACTTTGGACTATCAACTGATGATGATCTCGGACTTTCAGACTCAGACTTTGACTCTAACTCCTTATCTGTTTCCAACACCTGATCGACCACCTTTTTTATTAATTCAGACTCATGATCAGTGTCAGACGATGTGAACGTAACGTCAATGTTTTCTGGTAACTCATCAGTTGTTTCGGATTTTAACTTTATATTGACAGCCTTTTTGACCTGCTCCTCATTCGGTTTTCTAGGAGAATACCCTTCCCAAATCGGAGGCGGACACTTGTTATATCTAACACTCTGTATCTAACACTCTGTTTCTTACCAGTATCCTTCTTCTCTTTTGGCTTCTCATCTTGAAAAACTTCTAAACCTGCAACAGTTGGATATATTCGATCAATTAGATAATCAGAACTAGAATAACTTTGCAGTAAACATCTAATTCTCTCATTTTCAATCCTCTCAATCTCCAACTCTTGCTTTAACTTTGCACACTCTCAATGTAATGATTGATAGCTTTTTGCTTCGACATCATCACAACATTCATCATTGTCAGTGCATCTTCTCTTTTAGAATTTGTCTTTTGTAGATCAGTTACCGTTCTGTTCAAAACGTCATACAACTCTTTCACATAATTGAGATTGAACAATAATTGTTCTTTCATCTTATCTTGCTCACTCAACTTCTCATCTTTTTCTGCACATAACTTGCAAGATTCCAAACACTTTAAGCAAGGTTTGATGACTTCCACAATCTTTTCTATTTCAACGATCTTCTCCACTTCAACAACTTTTTCAACTTCACTCACTTTCTCCTTTTCAACAATCTTCTCAGCAATTTTAACCTCTTCATTTTGAATAATCTTTTCATTTTGATCTTTGCTTTCACATTCCTTCTTTTTCAGTTCTTTTGCTGCTCGTTTCTTCTTCAATTTCTCCAATCGATCTGCAAAATAAAATTGAAAACTTTCAAGAGATAAATGAGTTTTTGCAATATTGATATGCATTTCTTCCTCATCATCACTACTGTCATCAGTTGGTGATTGATCAAAATCTATTGTCTTTTCTGAACTATCACCTGAAGAACTAGAATCAGATGGTGTTTGATCAAAAACTGTTGTTCTTTCTGAACTTTCTTCTGATGAAACAGACTCTTCTTCTTGACTTTTCTCATTACTATCAAACGCTTTCATCCATTCTGTCATCAGATCAGGCTCTTGAACTATCTGTGCAATGAGAGCTACAACTTTTGAATTAGGTGGAATGTATTTGTCCCAGCTAAAACCTGCTGCCACCTTTTCATCATCTTGATCAATGATACCATAATAAGCTTTCTTGTTTGCATCTTCGATCATTTTCCCATGAGCAGTTTGTGATTCTTTTTGTTGATATGGTTGATGAGCAACTTGTTAATATATGGATTTCCGATAGTAATCATCTTTTCCAAAAGGATTATTTGCTCCACTAGCCTCTTGATTTTTGCATTCTCTCTTGAAATGACCTTTCTCCCTGCATCGAAAACAAGTAACTTTAGATTTATCAAACCCCAAAGTAGACACATGTGCATCCAAAAATCATTTCTTCCTGTGATCATTTTAAACTTTTCTGCTCTTCTCAAAACACTTGCTAGACACCATTTAATGTCCATGAGCTACATCTCTTCAGCGTCTATCTGATCGTAATCCTCTTTCATCAGCATAGGATTTCCTATCCTTCCAGCTACTAATCCCTCATAAGATTCCAGCACGGTAGCAAGTAACGCCATGTGATCTTTAGCAACTTCTTCAGAAAAACTTTGACCATTCGGGAGATTTAATGCAATGTTGCACTGTATCACACAACCATTTCCATTTTTTGAACTTTGAGACTGAAAACTTGAAGTTGAACTCTTTGGATTAACACTCGGATATGAAGAAAATCCACTGCTACTGTTTGAATTTTGATCAACAGTTCCAGATGAGTTTCCAGCACTAAAAGCAGTTTGAATTTTTGGACTCATTTCAACCTCTTGAACACTGCCTTTGTAATACATTTTCACATCTTGTTGATTACTCGGATTGTTCATCCTTGCAATCTTTTGCTGTTCAAGATCTTGACCTTCAATCTTTTCAATGAACTGAGAAATCGTCAAACCATCATATTCTCCGGTGTTCTTTAAGATCATCAAAAATGTACCCCATTCTTTCTGAGGTAAAGCATCAGCTAATTTGTCTACCCATTCCTCTTGTTTTTTATTGATACTCAACAAAGACATTGAACGTACTAAGTGGCAGTATCTTTCAATCAACTTCTTTGTATCTTCTCCTGGCAGACTTGTGAATAGATCAAATTCTTTCTTAAGCAATGCCTTTTTACTCTTAATCATCTTCTCACTTCCCTCAAACTTAATTCTGAGTGCTTCCCAAATAGAACGTGAAGTTTTATCATGTTGAAGCAATATGAAGATGTCTTCTTTAATAGCTTGTTGGAGTAAACTGATCATCATTTTCTCCGCTTTGTACATGTCTCGTTCCTTATCTGTAAAGTCAAAAATCTTTTTATCAACTCCCAGCTCAGTACGTGGTAGCACATACTTTTTCTCAACATACTCCCATGATCTCAAATGATTGGCTTGGACCCAGTTTTCAAATCTATCTTTCCAACCATAATACTCCTCAATGCTCATTAGTTTAGGGGGTTTTTGCATTGTTCCAGTTTCATTTTCCATGTTCATGTTTTGAGCAATGGCAGCTAGAGTAGTCGGGGTTGTAGCAAACGCGTTATAGAATTCCTCTTCCATGATTCGATAACAAGTTTTTCAAAACTGACACTTTCAAACGAGATAACACTTCAAACGAAATCACCTCAAACGGAATAACCAGTTCAAGCGAAATTACCAACACAACAGTTTCAAACGGAATACCCAGTTCAAACGGAATCCCTAATTTCGTATGAACTTTTCAAACGGAATCACAACTTGAAACGAAATCACTTATTTCGTTTGAAACTCTCAAGCGGAATTACAAACTGAAGCGAAATAAGGCTATCTCAAGCGGGAATCAGCAACAATTTCAAGCGGAATTAGGCACAAATTGTAATTTCAAGCGAAATTAGGTGCAACTTCAAACGGGATTACGTTGATGTCATCATTTCGGTCTAAACTTTGTCAAATTGATCAAGTTTTAAGCCGTTTTAAGATCTGAAACTTTCAAGGGTTTGTTAAAACACTGTTTCGCACATTATGTGTAAAATTCAAGACATTTCGACCGTGAAAACCTATTAATTTTGAAAGAAAGGTGTAGAAAACAGAAATTTTAAGCTGAATCGGTAAGAACTCCTCCTCCTGAGCTCTGATACCACATGTAGGATCGTTTACTGACCCGAAATGAGTCGATCAGAGGCGTTCTACACAATATGAAAGGTGTAAACAGACGTATTGTGTGTGATTCAGCAAGATATTCACTTTAACTATTGTTCTGGTTAACTTGACAAAGTTTTAGAGCGAAACAACACTTCGGCGGCACTTTGGCTCCGGAAACACACATACACGAATTACTCAAACGAAATCAGGTCACATCTATTTATAGGCCACCTAATTCCGTTTGAACATGCTCAAACGGAATCAGGTTCATACGGAATTACGGGTTCAAGCGAAATTAGCAAAGCTAATTTCATTTGAAATGGCTTGACACATTCAAGCGGAATTACATCGTGTAATTTCGTTTGAACTTGCATGTTAACCTATTATCTCGTTTTTCGTGCCCTGATTAACCTAATACAATGCAAGACTCGATACAAGACGAAGTCGACAGACGTATGCACCAACACAATCACTATAATTAACTTGCGTTTAGCGTTTGCGATTCGATTTCGATGCGATAGATTTGCGATTGCGATTAACACCTTAACATAAACGTAGCATGCACAAGTAACACATAACAGCACACACACGTAAAACAATATCCAGGATTCATAATTCGAGTTGCGATGCGATAGAGATTAGCGATAAATTGATTAAACATGCGATTAAATAGCGATTAAACCTCAATTATTAATAGATACTCCACATAATACAACTAAAGAAAATAATTAAATAGATTCGATTACAAGTCAAAGAAGTCAAAACAGTAGTTGAGCAAGGAGTGACAGATCGCAATTAGCAATCTTTCCTTCCTTTGACTTCAATCTTGACTTTGACTTTGACTTTCGAAACATGGGGTGTTACAGCCTCCCCTACTTAAGGGAATTTCATCCCGAAATTAAGCTTTAGCCGTAACAAACAACTGCGGGTACTTCGCCTTCATGTCGCTTTCGAGTTCCCAGGTAAACTCGGTACCGCATTTGCCTTCCCAGCGAACCTTCACAATGGGAATGCGTGAGCGTCTGAGTAACTTGGTTTCTCGTCCCACGATCTCGACAGGCTTTTCCACGAAGTGTAATGTTTCTTCCACTTGCAAGTCCTCCAGAGGGACATGTAATTCCTGGTCGGCCAAACACTTTCTGAGGTTCGAAACGTGGAAAGTCGGGTGGACATTACTCAGTTCCTCTGGTAGTTCGAGTCTGTAGGCCACTTTTCCAATCCTTTCCATAATCTTAAAGGGTCCAACATATCGAGGCGCGAGCTTTCCTTTCTTGCCGAATCTGATCACCCCCTTTCAAGGTGCAACCTTTAGGAGTACGTGATCGCCAACATCAAATTCAAGGGGCTTGCAGCGTCTATCAGCGTAACTTTTCTGTCGGCTCCAAGCTTTCAACAGGTTGTCTCGAATTTGGAGATTTTGTCTGTCGTTTCTTGCAACAGCTCGGGACCGGTGATTTGTGCGTCTCTGATCTCGTGCATACAATAGGCGATCGACATTTCCTTCCGTATAAAGCCTCAAATGGTGCCATTTGTATGCTAGAATGATAACTGTTATTGTACGAGAATTCGACCAAAGGTAGGTACGCGTCCCAATTACCACCGAAATCTATGACACACGAACAGAGCATGTCTTCAAAGGTGCGAATCGTTCTTTCAGTCTGACCGTCGGTTTGGGGATGGAAAGCGGTACTTAGATTGAGAGTAGTACCGAGAGCAGATTGAAACGATTCCCAAAAATGCGAGGTAAACCGACCGTCACGGTCAGAGATGATGTCACGAGGCGTCCCATGTCGACTAATGATCTCGTTGGTGTAGATTCGGGCTAATCTTTCTACCTTAAAGTCTTCTCGTATCGGCAGGAAGTGAGCTGACTTGGTTAAACGTTCAACCACAACCCAAATGCTATCATGACCAGATTGAGTACGCGGAAGTTTCGTTATGAAGTCCATGGCTATACTCTCCCATTTCCACATCGGGATCTCGGGTTGAACGAGCAAGCAAGAGGGTTTTTGATGCTCAGCCTTGACCTTGGAACAGGTCAGGCATTTCGAAACGTAGATAGCGATATCCTTTTTCATGCCCGGCCACCAGTACTTGTAACGCGTGTCCTGGTACATCTTGTCGGCACCGGGATGAATAGAATATCGAGACTTGTGGGCTTCATCCATCAAAAGTTGTCGCAAGTTCGTACGCTTGGGAATCCAAATTCGATCCAAATAGTGAAAAATACCATTGGATTTATTCTCGAGTTGGGCGCCATCGTTTAGAATCCTTTCCTTCTTTAGAGTTCGCTCGGTAAAACAAGCATGTTGCGCGTCACGGATAAGAGTTTCGAGATTAAACTAGGCTTGAGAATTACGCACGCTAAGCAAGTAGCTTCGTCGACTGAGAGCATCGGCAACGACGTTTGCTTTGCCTGGATGGTAACGGATCTCACAGTCGTAATCGTTGAGCAGTTCTACCCATCGGCGTTGACGCATATTCAGTTCTTTCTGGTCAAAGATATGTTGTAGGCTCCTATGATCAGTGAAGATCATACATTTGGTACCATAAAGGTAGTGTCGCCAGATCTTTAACGCAAAAACAACTGCGCCAAGCTCAAGATCGTGTGTGGTGTAGTTCTTTTCGTGGATCTTGAGCTGTCGAGAAGCATACGGGATAACCTTGTCTCGTTGCATGAGAACGCAACCCAGACCAAGGTTTGAGGCATCGCAGTAAACTACGAAATTGTCGTTTCCGTCGGGCAGTGAGAGCACGGGAGCAGTGCAGAGCATGGTTTTAAGGGTTTGAAAGGCCTCCTCCTGTTTGGTTCCCCAAACAAAAGATTTATCCTTGTGCGTAAGAGAGGTAAGCGGTACGGCGATCTTGGAGAAACCTTCGATAAAACGGCGATAATATCCTGCCAGTCCGAGAAAGGAACGGACTTCAGACGGATTCTTGGGTGTAATCCAACTCTCAACAGTTTCGATCTTCGCAGGGTCAACGTGGATACCTCGACTATTGACAATGTGACCCAAGAATTGAACCTCCTCCAGCCAAAATTCACACTTGGAGAACTTGGCATAGAGACGGTTTCCCTGGAGTAACTCAAGAACCAAACGTAGATGTTGCGAGTGTTCGGCTTTTGATTTGGAATAGATCAGGATATCGTCGATGAATACGATTACGAAGCGATTAAGGAAGGGTTTGCACACTCGATTCATCAAGTCCATGAAGACTGCATGAGCGTTAGTCAAACCGAAAGGCATGACCACGAACTCATAGTGACCATAGCGGGTTCGAAAGGCAGTTTTGGGTATATCCTCTTCTTGAATGCGTAATTGATGATAGCCTAAGCGCAGATCGATCTTAGAAAAACACGTAGCACCTTGTAACTGATCAAATAAGTCATCGATTTGGGGTAAGGGATAGCGGTTCTTGATTGTCAACTTATTCAACTCCCTATAGTCGATGCACATCCTGAACGAACTATCCTTCTTTTTGACGAAAAGGACAGGCGCGCCCCATGGAGAGGTGCTAGGGCGAATAAAGCCTTTATCAAGAAGTTCCTGGAGCTGACTCGAGAGTTCGCGCATTTCGGAAGGAGCGAGATGATACGGCGCTTTAGCAACGGGATTGGCTCCAGGAATGAGGTCGATTCGGAAATCGATATCACGAGCGGGTGGTAGTCCGGGAAGATCATCAGGGAATACACGAGGAAATTCACAAACAACAGGAACATCTTTCACCTCCTTAGCTTCCTTTTTCTCCGCTACTACAATGTGTGCCAAGAAAGCTTGGTATTCCTTGCGGAGATACTTGCTAGCCTGGACACATGACATGAGTTGAAGTTTCTTCGACGCGACTTCTCCGTAAACACACAATTGATCACCATTAGCGAGCAAGAATCGAATCATCTTATCGAAGCAAACAACTTCAGCATGGTTTTCACGAAGAAAGTCCATGCCTACTATGATGTCAAAACTACCGAGCTGCATCGGAATAAGGTCGATAGGAAAGACGTGATTGTTGAGTTCGAGAGTACAATTACGAAGAACAGAATTGACGGCGATGGTTCTTCCAGTGGCAATTTCAACATCGAACGTCGAGGGGAGATGAGCGCGCTTAAGATTGAGGAGCTTTTCGAATTCAAACGATGTAAAACAGTTATCTGCTCCATTATCAAATAAACACGTAGCATATATACCATTCACGAGAAACATACCATTGACCACATTGTTATCGGCTTGAGCCTGGCAGGCGTTAATGTTGAACGCACGTCCGCGGTCCGCTGATTGTTGCTGCTGTTGCTGAGGCTGCTGCTGTTGTGGCTCTTGCTTGACCACTCGGTTCAGGCACATATTAGCGAAGTGGTTGGGATCACCACACGCATAGAAAGCTCTAGCATTGACCGCGGGTGCATGAGCCGCTTGATGGTCTTGAAGAGCAGCAAGTAGAGCTTGTTGAGCAGGAGCTTGACCTTGGGTTGGAGCAGGGTTTTGACGTGGACCTGTACGGCAGTTGACGGTGAAATGGTCGTACATGTTGCAATGCGCACAGTATCTGCAGGCGATTCCCACTGGGTGGTGATAAGTACAAGTAGGGAAAACCGGATGAGGACCAGTATACGCACGCTTTGCCGGCGGTGCGTTGGTAACCGGGGCCGCTACTTGGCGATGTTGTTGCTGAGGAGCTGGAACTGATTGGAGCGGGGCAGCATTGTTCACAGCGCAGTTCTTGTTGCTGGAACTGCTGTTGCTCTTTCTCTTGCGTATCGAAAGCTTGGATGACTGAGGAGTGGTGGCGGTTTCAGCGGTTGAAGCAGTGGTAGCTTGATGCAGATTCTTGGGAGCTTTATCCCAGACACCATACTTGACTCACTTGTCGTTGATCTCAGCAGCAAGAAAGTAGGTTTCTTCGATCGTTGACGTCTTTGCGGCTTGAATAAAATCAGCCACGCAATCCGGAAGAGCACGGATATACTTCTTGATGGCGATTTCGGGCGTCTTGACTTGGTCCGGATAGATAATACTCAACTGCTTGAAGCGCGCAGTCAAACCAGCGTTGTCACCATCTTTCTGCTTAATGTGCCAGAATTCATCCTCCAACTTTTGGCGCTCATGGGGAGGGCAGAACTCTTCATTCATCACGTCCTTCAACTCATCCCATGATAGCCCGTAAGCTGCATCATTTTCGCGTTTGTTTCTCTCGACCGTCCACCAGTCTAAAGCGCGGGACTGGAAGACGCCAGTTGCGTTGAGAGTACGGAGATTGTCAGGACAGCCACTCTGACGCAGGGTGACCTCGATAGAATCAAACCATTGGAACATGGCCGTAGGACCATCTTCACCAGTAAACTCTTTCGGTCCGCAGGCTTTGAACTGCTTGAAGCTAAAAGCAGCTTTTGGCGAATCAGTTCGGGACTCTTCAGACGATTTGCTTGCATTTTCATTCAATTCACTCACGATCTGGGGGATGACTTTAGCGATCTGGTTGGTGACGAGAGAAGAAAGTCGCTTGTCGGCGTGCTTACGCCTAGCAGCTCGTGAGTGTAGGGATCTAGATGACGACATTGTCTGCAACAGACAGCGCCATAGGATTCAAAACACTATTCGATCATTCCTAGTATAGTCTAGCGATTTGCCATAAAGCTCAGGAACGCATCAACCACATAAACACAGAACCACATAGGCACATAAACACATAAGCACATAATCATGGAGAGCACAGAAACACGTAAGCACGTAAGGCACAGAAGCACATAAGGCAGTTAGAACACACAAACCTAACTATATGATGCACGTATTCCCTATCCTTCACAGTGCGTATAGCGATTAAATATAGCGATTGCGAGCATCGAGCGGCGATAGTGAATAATGACCAGCGATTTGTTTGCGCTTTGAGGTAAGTGTGCAGTGCGAGCTGTACGTGTTGATCGAAATGAACAGCGAAAATGAATAAATTACCAAAATCGAAACATATAATCGCATAAAACACATAAAATTCGCATAAAATCAACAAATATCAGAGTCAGCAGTTGCGGGCTCAGAATCGAAAAACATAGAAATCGAGAATAGATTGTCTTGGCTAGATAGACGTTGACTATCCAAAGTGATTCGACTATTCGCAAGGACTTGTAAGTGCACACTTTGACCTTCGGAACTGTGCTCTCGCTTCGATTCGAGCGATTGGCATGCATTCCTTTCAGTTACAATGTGACCCAAGTCGTTGGAGTCCGTCGAGACTTTGATGAGAGTTTTGTAAAACCACATTAAGGAGTAGAACGAGTTGCCAAGGTTCAGGTTTCACCCCTAACTTAGCGACTACGTTCCTTCTTGTGTGATGAAATCATGAGATAGATAAGGAGATTTGCGTCGAAGTATGGATTTCACTCCTGATTCAATGCAAACTCTCTTGTTTTTATAGCAAAAATAGCAATTCGAACGAGTAATCTGGTCAAGAGTTTGCGTTTTTCACACCTAATCTTAACCAGATCATTCGTTTGTGTGTGTAATAATCAGCCTTAGGAAAGGCTGATCTTGCGCAGAACTGTAGTATGCGATGTTCGCGTAAGTGTGTAGTGTACAGCGAGTTCGAGCGAGAAATAGCGAATAAGCTCGTACAAAACCCTACTGGGCATGCACAAGTCGGTCTGTTGGTACTTAGACTATAGACTAGGTCGTTCAAAGACATCGACCCGGACTAGGTCGAGTCTTGCCTAATTCCCTATAGTTATGGCTCTGATACCAATCTGTCACACCCCAACCGATGACGGAAACATTGGGGCATGGCACTGAGCGAAACATATTGTTCGAGAGAAATTCCATAACAACTACTTTACCGAATAGTTAAACATTACGTCCCATACCGTAACCTATTAAGCAAGCAAGTTATTACAGACATAAGTATCTCCAAAACAAATAAAACTGTTCCGACAACTCAGATTTCAAATAAAAATAAATTGTCTTTGTTTGTTTCTAGACTCTCCTAAGCTCGGTTCCATCAAGTAGCAAGCAAAGCACAGCATCCTAAACACCTGTCACATACGTTAAAATAAAGGTCAATACACATAGTGTAAATGTGAGCATACAAGTTTGATAATAGCATAATAGAGTTCGAAATCGTTTACGCATAACCAGCATGTATATCGTATAATGTGAAGCATGTAAGTTATCGACAAAGATCCTATCAATACCAATGACTGCGAGTTGACTGCGAATAGCAAGTGCGCAACACATGTCCACCACTGTGAACACGTGAAGTATTGTCCTTAACAACCCCTGAGTAAACAGGTGCTGAGTCCAAACTATAGTACTATCGTTGCTAAGGCAGGTAGACAGCAATCAATGTGTTAACATAACAAACAGGCATTCATCGAGTCACGTATAACATGCATTACAGGTCAGCGTATAAATAGTGTTGCGTTGTGTGTTCGATGTGATTTTGAATAAGTAACGTATATAACACCCAAAAGTGCATAAAGCAAAAAGGGGTCGAGTATACTCACAGATAGCGTTTAACTTAATAAACACTGCCTTGGATTGAAGGGAGCGCTGAGCGAAATTAGCCTGAACAGTTAACGATAGCATAAGCGATAAGCGACGCGTAAAACGATGCAAGTGTACCAAGGATCGGACGGTAATCCGATCGGATAGCAATCTGATCGGATGGCCAGTTGATCGGGTGGCAATCTGTTCGGATGGTCATCCGATCGGATGGCCATTCGATTGGGTTGACACCTCGTTTGGTGAGGATGTGTTTGTGTATGATGGTTTGACCTTTGAAGTTTTCGTTGTAGCATTTTAAAAATAGAGAAGTATCTCTACCCTTCAGGTCGGTCGATCGAACGGTCGTTCGATCGGACGGCGACCCGATTGGCGAGTCTTCTTAGTTGAGAACAAGTTCATAGAAGGACAGTCACTCGATCGGATGGCTATCTGATCGGGTGGCAATCCGTATGTATTGAACATGTTGAAAATTGACTAAGTATCAAAGTCCCAGACGTCACACGATCGGGTGGTCGTTCGATCGGATGGCAATCCGATCGGACGGCAATCTGTTCGACGTTCAGAACCTTAGAATTTTTAAAACCCTAATGAAAAATACACTTCCGGGACAAAATTTGGGATCAAAGTAGCAACCTTTTGGCGATTTTCACCTGCAATCATCATAATTCCTACCAAATCAAGGATAGAGATCATGAATTTATCTGTTTATCAAGCTTTTGAAGACCGAATCATTACCATGAGCGGCTAAATTCTTCGTGGTTTCCTTCGGGGGGAGGATTCTTGTAAGTGAACCGATGTTTTGTGTTTGAATCTTTGTTAGAATCTGATAATCTAAGCATTCGATGCTTTTTACCAGTTGATTTGATTTGATTGATTTGTAAACGGTTGTTTTTGCTTAAATCTTAATTCGAACTCATTCAATTCCCGAGATTTCTAGTAATTGGGATACATTTAATAAGGGTTAGGGTTGGTAATTGCAATTGGTAACTCATATGATAACTCAATTACCCTAACCTCATAAACCAAACAAATAACAAAGCAATTTAATTCAAAAACTAAACCTATTTAACTCACAATTTAAACTTTAACTCGAACTCTTTATCTCCTCGTCTTTTCATCAGAATTATTCCAACAAAAAAACTCAAGAAATTAACCTTCAGGGGCGATGCAGTTGTAAGCGTTTAAAGCCACATGTCCAACGCATTTTTAATTTCCCTCTTACAGGGATATTAAGTCCAAATCCACATTCTACTATAACTTAAAAGGCTATGTCGGTGGGGTGACCCACCGGCATTCCCTTACACCCCCTAAATTTTTTCCATTTTGCGTTTCGAGCCCCTCATCTTTGCTACTCTCCTAAACTTTTTCAATATTTCATTTCAAGCCCCTCAGCTTTGCTACGACCCCTCCACTTTTAGAGTAATCAATTTTAGTCCCTTATCTAACTTTACTATTCTTCTACTTTAACAATTGGCATTTTTAGCCCTTAGCTTTTGACTAATTTCTATATTACTTAAAGTACAAAGTTGGTTAAACCACCCCTCTTTGACTTCCAAAATTTCAACTTTTAGCTTATAGTTTTGTAATTCATATTTTTTGCATATAGAATTTTCCTTTTATTTACTCTCTACTTTTGTAACTTGCATTTTTTACCTATACTTTGGTAATTTACGTTTTTTTCACATATGTTTTATACCGACCCCTGAACTTTTAAACTTTTCTATTTACATTTTGACGTAAATTTGGTATACGTTTTCGGCCTTTATTTTGTATGTTTCCTACATATGAATCGGGTCACATATAATACGTTTTGACTTGATGGTATAAATTGGAGTTAGTCGAGTCGCATATAATACGTTATGATTGTACACTATAAACTCGATTTGCTTTACATTTTAATCCAATTACAACACATCTATAGGTTACATTGAGTTCAGTCGGATACTTCGAAACGCACATTATTATATGATTAACACATCACATAACGCATGGACTAATCCGTTCGACGTTTACGATGTACCCGCGCCGCAACGCGCGCGGGTCTTATTACTAGTTCCACTTAAAAGTCCAACGCAAGTTGCATCTTACTTCCCATCTTTACCCCAATTTCACCAACCAAACACCAATGACTACCCTTCAAAAACCCATGAAGCATCCACAAAATCTTTAAAAAATTCTGGGCTGAAGTTGTTAGAAAAGTTTGATGATTTCAGGCGGATTTTGTTCTGGGAAACAGAATATCCAATATCTACTCAAGGACCGATGGTGAACTACCCATGGTCAACCAGATAACAATATCAAATCAAACCAAACAATATTGCATAAATTAAGGTAGCGAACAAATAACATAGAGTGAAATTAACTGGGAAAACTGGTTGTCAAAAGGAATGTGCTGATTTTCTCTTATTTTTATCTATGTTACATAATCAACAAACACTAATTCTTTTAGGTTTCACATTTTCGTTGTTACATAACATCAAATGACCTAACTTATGATGCTTAACATCATATATACAAACTCATAATTGAGCTTTTTTTAGTTTATAACTTGCAATGAACCAATACCCACTAACAAAAGCACGCAGGCACATGAAGTTGATTTTGCTTCTGTTACGGCAAATCAAACATAGGACTGAAGTTCATGCAGGATTTGACAGTGACTATTTCTGACAATATTCTATTGAGTTTAATATATATACATATACACACAAACATACACACGCCTATATGTATAACGGTTGTATTATCTCATGTGAGACAAGAATAATAAGATTCACAACGTTCCACAAACTTCATAGTACCTATCAGTTTATTACTGATCTCATATCTATTATTGATTCCCCAGTGGTTGATAACACAGGTTTTTTAAGTATGTATTGCAGGATGTGATCTATATATGTATGTATAACGATCTTGGTTTTAAAAAGCGCGCCTTAAGCGCGAAGCGCAGACTGGATCGCCTTGTGTGACATAAGGCGCACTATGTACAAAAAGCGCAGCTGAGGCGCGATTTTTAGGGGAAAATCGACCTAAGGCGCAGGCTGGTACAGCTTTTTTTAGTCTGGGATTGGCTTTAACGCAAAAAAAAAATGAAGGTTAAATGCAAAAACTGGCCCACGCGTGCCTGGGGTTTTCGGAGCTGCATTCGTGTCCGCAGGACGTGCGGGCATGCACGAGTTCAATTAAATTTCAATTCAGAAACTCATTTTTTGCACCCCCCCCTGCGCGCGGGTAGGACTTGTGGTAAAACATGTCATAAAGCTACAATGGAGTAGTAAAGACTTTACCTTATAAACAACCACTCACTTTGTCCCCACACCGATGTGGGACAAAGTATTTACCACCTTTTGAGACTTTCATTCACACACCCAACATATAAGTCCTTTGCTACCAACTATGTGTACATTTATGTTTTTTTCATTTTAAAACATATATAAAGCTTAATTATAGCTAAATCATAGGTATTGGAGGCTACACACTTATGGGATATATAAAAAATAAATTTTATAATCACTTTGCGTACGAAAAGCTCACCGCTTTTGCGCTTCGCTTTAAAAAAAGCTTTTTTAGACCTCATCGCTTTTGTGCGCTTCCCGCTTTTTTAAACCAAGATAACGATTGTATTAACTAATGTGAAACAAGGGTAATGAAATTCGCAGTGAGTTAACATTCACAATTTCTAAAGTTTAGCAAAGGATCATGAAAACTGACCTAACGTATTACTAATGCCGTATCTATAACTAATTCCCCATTGGTCATGTTTGATTCATCGGCAAGTGAACTTCCGTATTCTATAATTTAATGAGTGTATAACGGTTCTTTTATCTCATGCAAAACAAGGCTAATAAGATTCACAGAGTTTCAAATTGACCGAGTGAATGTTCACACCTTTCATACTTAAGCATATGATCATCAACACAGCCCTAACTTGTTACTAATCTTGTATCTATAACTAATCCCCACTGGTTGACAATATGAATTTTTTTGAGCATTACATGATGCGAAAATCCATGTCCTATAAATGTACAATATATGTATATACATATACATATATACGTAAGTAACGTAACAGTTGTATTATCTTGTACGAAACGAGGCAATACAATTCACAAGGTTTCAAATTCAGTGAGTGAACATTCACAGTTTTCTTAATTTAGCATAGGATCATTAACACGGCCCTAACTTGTTACTAATCTCGTATTTATGATTATATCCCCACTGGTTGACAATATGGGTCTTTTTAAGTATTACATGATATGAACTTCCATACCCTATTCCTATACATGTAAATATATGTATATACATACATACACACAGACATACATATAACTCGTGCAAAACGAGGGAA
>JARYGA010053385.1:0-21999 GCA_030545235.1 Helianthus tuberosus
TCCACTCAAAAAGACTGTCAAAACGAACTACCCGAACCGATTAACCTGTAAACCGAACTAATGAATACCCCTAAAACAATACAAACCAAACCGGTCGGGTTAGTTGACCACAGACCAGGCAAAACGTTTTGGTTTTGATAAGGATTCATCTTAAACTAAGAAAAAGAAACCTAATTTCTAACCCTACCAACAAATTCAAACCTCAAATCATCCAACAAAAAACTCAAAATCATCATAATTATAATCATCAAACCACATGAACAACAATTTGATTCATAATTAAACAAAACAAGCAACACACAGTACCTAATTTTACACATAAATATAAAAAAAACAGAAATCAACAAATTTATTTATTATTATCATAATCAACGATCTCATTACCAGTAACAGACCTCGAGTGCTGAACAATCGATCGTCCGATTGAATTAATCCAATCCTCCTTCTCCTTCTCAGAATCCGCAATAAAATACATAGTATCTGATCGAGTAGACAACTCAAATGCAAACTCTTTATTAATAACATCTTCAGCCCCTTTGACAGTGAGACAGGTAGCCACTGGAACAATGCCACGTGGCTTCGATCCGCGGGTGAAAATAGACTCCTTGAACCGGAAGAGTTTGCCGTGTTTGAGAACGAACCAGCGGCGACGCCAGGTTTTGATGTACTCTCCTTGTTTGGTGAGCCAGCCGGTGCGCTCTGGGTTGGACCAGTACTCGATGTTGTCGTAGTCGTCTGGGTTGGGTGGTGTGTCGCCCATCACGGCTCGCCATGGAGAGATGGTAGTGGAACAAAGGTGTGGGTTTTGGTGACTCCAGTGAGTATGTTAGGGTTTCTACGATACATGTATCTTAAGTTCCTTTTTTTATGTTTTCTTGAATATTTTAATCAAAGTGTATGATATTTATAAGACGGTGTTCAAGACAACACCGCCTAAAGGTTGCATAAAATAGTACAAGACGGTGTTTAAGCATTAGACGGGTTTTTTTTTTAATTTTCTTGAATATTTTAATCAAAACACCACAATGGTCATAGATTTTAAGACGGTGTTATTGTTTTAACCCCGTCTAAAATAAAACTTCAACACCGTCTAATACTCCATTTTGTAGTAGTGAACCTCGTATTTGTAGTGTATTTTTTTCGGTTTTATACAAAAGGATACTCTTAAACAAATACGAGGATACCCTGACAAAAAAATTGGATACTTGAGATTATTAAAATCCCATTTTTATTATTAAAATCCCACTTTTATAAGCCCAAAGCATTTACAACCCAAAACTTGTAGAATAATTAAGCATAAACGTCGAACATAAGCCGAATAGAAGCCAGCGCTGATCGTCCTTGCTGAAATCGTTGCCGTTAACCAGATGATTTTACTACACAGGAAATAGGGACTCTTTTGGGTGATGTTGAAGCATTTCGGCACACTATAAGCAATGATGATAGATTTGCAAACTTGAATGGAATAAGTGATCTTGCTTGTCTTATGGTGGAAACCGGAACACATAGTTTTTGTCATTGGTTTATTGGGTAGTGAAGCTAGCTGTCACGGCCCTCGTCCCGGTTTTACCCGGTCCAGGAGCCGCGGGACAGAAAACCCGTGGTATTGATTATTTGAGTTGACAGCGGAAGATTTTAGCAGGATCTTTTAAATCTTGAAATGCCTGATTATTTGATTTCATAATTCGGGATAAACCCCGTAATTTACAATAGAGGAATTTCACAAGGAAATTCCTTGATTTACAAAACATGTTTATTTGTTTAACTGAGCCACAACTTCAAGCTTTGTTAGTGCTCCGTAGCACTTTTCCTTGGTTCACAGTAGTCACCTGAAACATGTTTTAAAAATATTTTATCCGCGGGGAAATACTGGCGAGTCATTCAAATTTGATAAAATGACACATAGTTATAAATTACAGCATAAGAGCGATTACAATGGCTTCTATCTTATTTTTATCTGGCGCCGTGTCACCTCATGGTGACGATGCTCATGCCACTATTGGGTCCTTTCACCCAAGTAGTGACGATTATCACTGTTATGATTTATTAGCTTAACCGTGAGAAATTAGTAATGTGCACAATACCCCACTAGCCAGTGATTAAGATAACCATGACTTAATCCCTGTAATTATAACTTTTGAAAATAACTTGGAGTATTGTAAAACATTATTGATAAAAAGAGAATGACTCACATTGCAGATTTAAACGGGCAGAGTTTTAGCCTACTGATTAGCCTTATAACCTAATTTAAATAACAATGCACATGAACTAGGTTAGTAACTAATACAGCATTTACGATAACTCACGAGATTAAAACCCTCACAACGAATGACAAAGTGCAATACTTAAACATCCATTGAATTCACGACGAATGACAAAGTAGAGCCCTAATGTGGGCAGCACTTAAACATCCATTGGATAGTTTCAATCGATCGGACATTGAATCGTAGCAGCGATCGAGTTAATACCCTGTATCGTAGCAGCGCCTTGCTATCTTAAATTTCGAATTTGAGCAGTGAGACTTCGTTTTTAATCAAAACTTTCGACACATAATGAAAGCCCGATGCCCAGGCAATTTATAGCAAAAATTTGGGGTTTACGCGGCCCGCGTAAGCCCCCTCTTGATCTTACGCGGCTCGCGAGGGCATCCTAATCGTAAGCTAGGGCTAGCGTGTCACAGGTAGGCCTGCCACGTGGCTGCCACGTGGCCTGTTTGCTGTTCCGGAGATTTGGTGAGCTGTCGCGGCCCGCGTAACCTTCCCTTAAGGTTTACGCGGCCCACGTGAAACCATAAAATTTTATTTTTCTTGATTTTTGTTATGGATTGGGGTTTCAGGGGTCCGAGTTTTCACTTACGGGTCGTTTTGGGACATTTTTGAAGGTCCTTACACTAGCTTTGGTTTTACCGGTTACAACCGCAACCGTTGAAAGATGTTTTTCTAAATTGAAGCTAGTCAAGGCGGATTTACGCAGTCGAATGAGCCCGGAATATTTGAACAATGCTATGGTTTGTGTGGTCGAAAAAGAAACTTATGATAAAGTAAAAGACGATGATGTGATGGAACGATTTCAAACTATGGAAACAAGAAGAGGATAAATCTATTAGGTATTTGTTTTACTTTATTTATTATCGTTTTTTATTATGGTATGATTGCACGATATTTTTTTGGGATAACCCTAAGATCAATGTTGCAGAAATCGGCCTAGGCGGCCGATTAATCGGCGCCTAGGCGCTAGGCGGTGAGTTACTGACTAATTTTTAGCTAGTCGGTCCAATTAGGCGGATATGGTCAAAATCGGTCTTAGGCGGTCAAAATCGGTCCCAGGCGGTCAAAATCGGACTAATCGGTCCATGTTTTACAGCCCATTAAACACAAAATTTGACCCATTTTTGAATCTGGCCCATTGTTTTACAGCCCTAATATTACTTATAAACCTATTTTAACATTTAATTTTAGGTATTTTAACATTTAATCCCCTCTATCTTTCACTAATTTACATATGGTTCCTAAACTTTTAAATTTATTAATAAAAAGTATAAAGTTATCTCCTAAACTTGTAAATTTATTAATAAAAAGTATAAATTTATCTATATGTATAAAAAAATTTGTAAAATTATACTTAAAAAGTCCAATCCGATTAATCCCGATTAATCCCTAGGCGGTACCTCACCGCCCGACTAGCGCCTAGCGCCTTCTACAACATTGCCTAAGATAATGGGCTAGCTTTGCCACTGAATTAATGAAACTAGTGTAAAACTGTTTTTTTCACTCATGCGTAAGAATATCATTTTTATTTTTGTAACTAATTACTTTGATTGCAAGAGGTTCGCTCCATGACGATGGTGGTGGTGGGGGTGGGGGTGATGAAGGTGGTGTCCGATTATAATAATAACAAAAACCATGGGAGCACATATTGCAAGAAGTAAAGAGTGTAACAATCATTTCACACTCAATATAGACGGTAGGTTAAGAGATTGGACAGAAAATAAACCATAGGGTGTCAAATTGCAAGAAAATACAAGTCTAAGTGTGTAGCACAAAAAGTTTTGATTTAGGGAGGCAAAGTGAAAAGTGTCTCAAACCAAATGGGGTAAATTGTAATTAACTTTTAGAGTAAAATGCACGGATAGTCCCTGTGGTTTGGTAAAATTTCACATTTAGTCCCCAACATTTCAAAATTACATATATGCTCCCTGTGGTTTGACAAGTTGTTACTCGTATAGTCCCTATACTGGATGGAGGTTAGTTTTTTATGTTAAGTGGATGTGAATTGACAAAAATACCCTTTATATTAAATAAACTACTGAATAATAAACATTAAAAGAAATTAAAAAAAGTAGGTGGGACCCACTATCTACAACCCTACCCCTTTTCCCTCTTCCTCTCCGATCATCATCCCCATAACTCTCCAATAACTGAGACCTTTCTACCACCATCATCTATCAATACATAGGATTTACTTAATCGATCTTACTCATCCCAATCCTCTTCACCACCGTTGTCTGCTTCGTACACATTCCTCCACCCCCGTCACCAGATCCTTGCTGATTATTATGTTGTTCTACACATGTCACATAGTTTCTCACCTCTGTTCTTATCATCTCTTGCATCGGAATTGACGTCATCACGTCTGCCTTGTTGTTGTTGCTTCCTCTTTGACGACTCGTTTTTACTCCGGCAAGGCATTTTTCCGGCAATTAGAAGAGGGAAAAGGTAAAACCAGTTGTTTCAGGTCCAAAAAATAGATCTTAAAACTGCCTCGAGATCACTAGCTAGTTGGTTAAAATTTATTTTTTTGGTCTTTCATTAAATAAGATTCATACATAGAAAATAATCAAACGGTTTGTGACTAACGACGGGCCAATAGGGTACCCCATTTACCCGTCTTGGGCTGTTGTCATGAGGGCCCAACAGATAAGGCCCAAAAAGTAGTGATACTTGCCCACTAAGGTTTCTCTTATATGAAAATGGGCGGGAAGGAAAGGATCAGAGAACACAGGTACATTTAATGCATGACAAAAAGAGGATCTTTGGGCTGGCATCGTACTTCTAATCCGGAAACATTAAATAAGAAGATAATCCTACCGTTGGGGGTCAGACACGTGTCTGAGCCCCCCGAAGACCGACAGAATCCGTTAGATCATCTCGTTAATATCCCACATGTGAGATAAGGTCTCTTGGTTATATAAGGAAGAAAAGAGACGATCAAGGAGGCAAGTCTAAGGTATCACTAAATGCTCTCACATTTATTCCGACCATAATTCTTCTACATTAAATACACACACATATTTATTAGATTCACACCATCGAGAAACATTCTGGTGATCACACTCATCGGAATAAACTACTCATACTCTCCGGCAAGTTATTTATTCTCACGCCGGAGCTTGGTCACGGATCCCCCCCCCCCCCGGGGCCCTCCGTGACGAGGCTAACAATTTACTTTTTTGTAGCAATGAAGCCTGGGATATTCCGACATCAGCGAAGACCCTTTGAACGTCATCAGGGACTTGGGTATTCAACATTGGCGCCATCCGTGGGACATTCAGTCTAGCTGGTGCTCCCACTCTGAAACTCCGACGTTGTAATAACCCATTTCAAGAGAAACAACATGGCAACACCACCAAGCTCACGAACCATCCAGACGGTGCAGAACGATCGTGATAAGGTCACAGTAGAAGACATTACCCACGAAGAAGAGAATGAAAACCAGGTGGAAATCCTGGAAAGGGAGGAAGCTATCACTCCAGATTTTGTTGCCTTGCAAAGGGAAAAGTTGAAAAAACATCTTGAGGATCTAGAAAGACAGGAGAGACTTGATAGCCTCAGGGCTAGACTATCATTTGACCCACCATCCAACCAGGAAGGGGTGGATCCGTAAAACAAAAATGGTGGCAGTGACCCTCTAGAAACCTTCATGACAGCCCTCAGGAAGATGTCCTCGGAGGAGAGAGAAGATCTCATTACAGGGAAGAAATAGAAAGGAAAAGAAAAGGAGAAGGAGAATCAAAGCGATGATGGTCTGGATCAGCTTTACCTCCCTCAGGACTTAGCTGAAATCTCAAAGTTCACCAGGAGAATCGCTGAAGCACCCATTCCCCCTAAGACGAAGCTACCTCCGAACTTCGACAGGTATGACGGGACTAGAGATCCTGAAGATCATCTCCATGCTTTCAAAGGTGCAGGACAACTGGGACAGTGGCCTATGCCAGTTTGGTGCCACATGTTTGTACAAACTCTAATAGAGGGAGCCAGGCTTTGGTTTGACAGCCTCTCCCCTGGAGGAATTGACAGCTATGAAGAGCTAAGTGAGAAGTTCCTAAGGAACTTTGATCAGCAAAGAAAAGTGATTAAAAACCCAAACGAAATCATGCATATAAGGCAAAGGGACATTGAACGGATAGATCAGTACATGGAGAGGTTTGTCAAGGAAAGTATGAACATCAAAGACGTCTCGGAGGTTATGAAGATCAGTAGCTTCATCAATGGACGGAAGCATGCACAGCTGTGTGAAAAGCTAGGGGAGGAGTTCCCGCATTCGTTCGATAATCTCATGGACAGGGTTAGGGCTTTCGTCAGGGGCAAAGACACGGTCAGCAAGGCTAAAGAAATGGATACCCCTCCCCGAAGGGTCAACCCAGCTCCAAAACCTCCCGAAAAAGGTACACCTTACTCAAGAAAACCAGCGCTTGATAGAATGTTGCATGATAGAACGAGACCCTCGTATTCCCCATATAGGCCTCGGGGGAGAGGCTCATTCCCCTACTCTGACAGCTTCACCCCTCTCACCAAAACTCCAAGTGAAATACTAGCCACTGAGAGGGTGAAGAATTCCTTCCCAAGACCGCCACCCATAAAACCAGGACCAAACGCATAACCGAACGAGTACTGTGACTTCCACAGGGGGTTTGGCCATAAAACTGATGATTGTATGTACCTAAAAAGAGAAATAGAGGCCGCGGTAAAAACAGGTAAACTGGCTCATTTGGTTAAAGAGATTAAGGAAGGAGGGGATCGCAAGGGGAAAGACGTGAGGGAACCCGGGAGGGCAGATGTAGACATGATCAGGAGAAGGGATGAGTTTGATACTACCAGGAGTGTAAAAGCCAGAGTCCTGGGCCCCCCAGACCATATGAAAGCCCCCATCTTAATGCCACACCTGGAGGAAAACTAGGTACAGCGGCTCCCCCTCAACATTTCAGCCATAATAGCTGGGCACAAGGTAGCCAGAATACATGTGGACGGGGGAAGCGGAATAGAGGTAATATATGAACACGGTTTCCTAAGGTTTGACAGGGATGTGAGGGATCGGCTCGAGGAAGGTTCTATCCCCCTAGTGGGCTTCAACAACAGTGTGTCACACCCCTTGGGGAAGATCAGACTCCCATTTACAGTCGGGGTAGGGGATCGAGTCCGAACAATAAATTTAACTTTCACAGTGGTCCGAGCACCTTCAAAGTACAATGCAATCCAGGGAAGGCCCGGGATTGGCGATTTGCAAGCACAGGCATCAACCCCACATGGAGCTTTAGTGTTCCAAATGCTAAAAGACTTGGCTTGGGTAAAATCTTCGTACGAAGTAGTATCTTCAGTCTCCAAGGGAGAAGTATCTGAGAAACCTCAAAAAGATGGGGTAGAAGAGTGGGTCCTTTGTGACAGGTTCCCAGAGCAGACGGTTAAGGTGGTGTAACGCCCGTTTACATTTTTAAACATTATATAATAAAGATACTTAATTACATACATAGTACCTTGGATTACATAAGTACGAATTAAAAGTTTCAAAATAAAACTTACTAATCAACTATCGACTAGTTTAGAACATTCCTAACATGAGTAACTAGTCGTTTACATCAAAAATATTGTTTAGATAAAGTTAAGTTAATGCGAAAGCTTCAAAATGCGTGTTCGGTTCTTGGTAGCATGCTTGATCCTCATCTGGAAGGTCCCCATCATTACGTAGAGTCAAAACCATTTATAATGTTAGTTTTGACATTTAAATGGAGTGTATAAACAAGTTCCAGCATCAAAATATAACAAAAATAATAAATTTTCAGTTCTGGATCTGTCGCGTGTCGCGACAGAAATCATCAAATCCGTCGCGTGTCGCGACGACTTCCGCGTGTCGCGGAAGATCCAAAGAATTCTTCCGCGTGGCGCGGGGGAAACCTTTTTCCAGCAGGTGCAGGTTTAAAACCTGCATTTCTGCCCAGTTCCGAAAATTTGCTAAAATCCAACTTTAAACTAACATAACTTTTGACTCGCTAATCCGTTTTGACCGATTCTTTTTCCTATGAGTCTGTAATAAAATTACGGATCTAAGCATATAAATTTCACATCACGGAAACCGAGTTACCAGCGATCGGCTCTCAATTTCCTTATTTCAATTATGCAACCCATTGGCAATAAGTGCATAATACCACTTTTCAATTCTAAAGACCTTTTAGACATAGTTACCCAATTCCCCGGGCTCATAACCTTAGCGCATTCACGCCATTCCATGGCTTTGCGTTCCCTTAGAACTAAATACTTGTTTTCTCGGAATTCAAGCATTCCGTTTCAAGTGACACTTTCAATTAACTTTTAGCGTTTGACCCGATATCCCGGATTCGTATACTTAAGTTAACATAACCAATTCATTGGCGTGGAACAATCCACCACTTAACGAAATATGAGACTTTCAAGTCTCTACTCATGTGATTCTTTTAAAAGCATCAATTCGACCCGTTTGGCTATCTAGTGAAAACCATCACTTTATTGACAAGCCAAACTCAATTCCAAATCTTTATTTTGACCCGTTTGATGGTCGAGTGTACTTCGCCACTTTAACGACGCATCAAACGCATCTATTACACTATGACATCATTTATACACTAAACCCAAACATTTACGCATAATTTAACGGAACTAAAGTCACGTACCTTTAAAGCACACCTTTTCCGCGTGTATCTCCTCCGGCGTGTCCGCTTGACGTTCCGGATTCCTTGCCTAAAGAGTTCAATTCATAACAAGTTTAGAACTCTTTCATAAGCTTTAACGCATTATTTCTTAACATATTCAAATCTGCGTTTTACCCAACCTTTAACATTTTAACCCTCATTTAGGCGTTTTATCAAACACCTAGCGGGTCAGATTTCTACATGATCTAAACCAAGTTCATGACTTGAGTTTATCACCCTAATTAACTTCAATTAGACAATATACATATATTTTAACATCAATAATTTAGAGATTATCTCATGATTTCAGTTTACACTAGAACAAGAGTTTTAATCCTAGTGTTTATCAAGTTCTACTAACATATTAATCACCCACTATGGTGATTTTGATCCATACAATTATCATGCAAGAATTTTACAAGAAATCATCTAGGGTTTGTCCCTAAACCTTATATCACTTCCAATTTCATGTTTACAACACATAATTAAGCTCAACACTCGATTTCAATCACATGCAAGAATTTGGGTTGAATCAAAATAACCTAATTCGACATACCTTATGATCCTCTTGACGAGGTGATCACGATTCCATGTTCAAATTTCGATTTTAACTTGATTCGGGCCTTCAATTTGAGATTTTAGTGGAAGTTAGGGTTTTGAGAGTGGGGAGGTCGCCCTCTCCTGTTCTTGATCGACCAGACACCTCAAATGGGGTGTTTGGTTTTGTTTTTATTAAAACTAATATTATAAGTTTCAATTTTAACAACATAGGCCCCTCCACTTTTGTTTAACATATAGTTTGGCGATTTTAACCCTATTTCAAGTTATTTCTAGACTTGTAGTTAACTAGGTTATAATTTCCTAGTTAATTAATTCTTGCTTATTTAAACTTTATAATTCTAATATAAAGTTTTATATTTCCGGGGTGTTACAAGTCCACCCCCCTTAAAAGGGTTTCGTCCCTGAAACCGAATTACGTACCAAATAATATAGGGTAGAGCCGTCGCATTTCTTCTTCGGATTCCCATCTGGTATCCGCACCCTTCCTGTGTTCCCATTTAACCTTCACTTGGTTAATCACTTTGCTCCTCAAACTCTTCTCTTTACTATCTAAAATCGCAATTGGCTTTACTGCATAGTTGAGGCTGTTATCCACCTCGATATCATCGTAGTGAATACGAGCGGTTTCGTCTGCTAAACATTTTCGGAGATGTGACACGTGGAATGTGCTATGAATCCCACTCAACTCCTCGGGTAGTTCGAGACGATATGCTACTTTACCAACCCGTTCGGTGATTCTGAATGGCCCAATAAATCTCGGGCTCAACTTTCATCTTTTTCTGAACCGTATTATTCCTTTCCACGGCGATACTTTCAGCATTACTTTATCGCCCACTTGAAATTCAATCGGCCTCCTTCGTTTATTCGCGTACGACTTTTGTCGATCCTGAGCCACCTTTAGGTGAGTTCGGACCAAGTCGATCTTCTCATTCGTAGTTCGGATTATATCAGTAGGTGCTAGTCCTCGTGGACCCACTTCTCCCCAACACACCGGGGTTCGGCACTTCCTGCCATATAGCATTTCATACGGGGCCATTCTAATGCTCGCGTGATAACTGTTGTTATATGAAAATTCGACCAAGGGTAGATAGACATCCCAACTACCCCCGAAGGCGATAATGCAAGCCCGCAGCATATCCTCCAACGTTTGTATTGTTCTCTCACTCTGCCCATCCGTTTGTGGATGGTAAGCGGTGCTAATGAACAGTTTAGTTCCCATTTGTTCTTGGAATTCTCGCCAAAAATTCGAAGTAAACCGAGTATCTCTGTCAGACACAATGGATATCGGTACCCCATGACGTGCTATGATTTCATTGGTGTACACCTCCGACATCTTCTCGGATGTATAAGTGTCACGAATCGGAATGAAGTGAGCACTTTTCGTCAATCTATCCACTACCACCCATATTGCATCAAACCCGCGGTTGGTTTTAGGCAATTTGGTCAGCAAATCCATTGTGATTTGTTCCCATTTCCAAACTGGGATGTCCAATGGTTGCAACTTACCATATGGCTTCTGGTGCTCCGCTTTGACTTGCAAACAGGTCAAACACTTCTCCACATATTTCACAATATCTCTTTTCATTCCGGGCCACCAATAGTTTTGTTTTAAATCATTATACATCTTGGTCGCCCCCGGATGGATCGAATAACGAGATTTATGGGCCTCGTCAAGTAGAAGCGCCTTGGCTCCACACGAATTTGGAACCCATATCCTCCTGAATCTAGTTTTCAACCCTTGGTTACCGTCAGCCAAATCTTTCAGCTGGCCAACTATTCTTTCCTTCTTCACATTTTCTTCCTTCATTGCTTCAGTTTGAGATTTCCGGATTTGTTCAAGCAAACCCGATGTCACAATTAGTTGCATCGATCGCACTCGAATAGGTGTATAATCTGTCTTTCGGCTCAACGCGTCCGCCACTACATTAACCTTCCCGGGGTGGTAATGTATATCACAATCAAAATCCTTGACAGTTTCTAACCACCGCCTCTGCCTCATGTTCAATTCCTTCTAATCGAAGAAGTACTTCAAGCTTTTATGGTCGGTAAAGATAGTGCATTTTACCCCATACAAATAATGCCTCCATATTTTTAAGGCGAACACCACCGCTGCCAACTCGAGGTCGTGTGTAGGATATTTCTTTTCATGAGTCTTTAGCTGCCTCGAGGCATAGTGTAACACCCCGAAAACGAGTTTAGTAATTAAACTTCGTTAATAGTGATGGACGGGTAAAATACCGTTAGTGGTAAAATTTAACCCGGTAAATATTAGGACATAAATAAATAAATAAACCTAATATTAATTAAAAGGGGGAAATAAATGCTTGAGAAAAGATAAAGTTATGAAAGGCCCGAGTTAACAGGACTTAAAATATCACGGGTTATAACTTCCCGAACCTATTAAGTTAACTAGGGATAATTAACCTAGTTACTAGTATGTGGCTAAGTGATAAATGGTAAGTTGTAGCTTCAATTGATCAAAATAAAACATGAGGGACTAATACTTGCCAAGTGGGAAACTTGTTTTAATTAAAACAAGTAATAACACACAATACACACACTAAGGGTGTGTGTGGAGATCGACCAGGAAGAGCTCTTTGGAGCCCAAACCCTAACTTCAACAAGAATCAACAAATTGAAGGTCAAATCCAGCTCAAATCAAATGCATGAACACGTATAAACGATCACCAAGTCGTGGGGATCATAAGGTATGTAAAATCTTGATGTTTGGTGAAGTTGTAAGAATTTGATAAGCATCCTAATCGCGAATTAGGCATGGATTAGAGAAGCTATGGCTAGATTAGTGATGTATACTTGCTTAGGAACGAAACCCTAAGTGAAAATCATACATGACATGCTATGATTCGAGTAATTTGATGATTTACCACTTTTAGACAAGTGGGTTTTGATTATGTAGTGAAGATGATGATATATTTGTTCTAAAAATCGTCATAATTGATAGTTGAAGTTAGATACTTGAACAAATTATAAGTTTGAGTGAAAGCTTATGCATGACTCGAAGTGGGTTTTTGTATGTTATGGTGAAATTGGTAATTTCGTTCATATAAATAGGTGTATGAAATCGTGTAGTATATTAGTTCATATGAAGAACTTGATTATATAAGGTGTTGGGATGAATGCTAGAGATATGATGAACGGGTCTCACTTATAGGTGAGAATCCTTAGTTCTTGTGAAATGAATGAATAGATTAGTTTTGATAATCGCTTGAACTAATTAAAGTGATTGAAATGTGATAAACGTGGTTAGAACTTTGGTTAAAACGGTGGCCCTAAAGATAACGCCCACTGGGTAATTAAAGAATGCAAAAACTAGTTGATGAACTCGAATATGCATTTAGTATACTAATGGGCATTTGACTTTTAAAAAGTCAAACTGACCTACGATGTGATGAATGATAATTAGATATAGAAATGCGTAAGGTGGAATAATCGTATTAAGTTATGATTAAACTAACCACCTTGTGAATGATGAATAATAGTTGGCGCTTAACAAGCTAGGTGAAGCTTGGGGAGAAAGCGGGTTAAACGAATCAAGAAGGAAAAGAAAAGTGTAGCTTGGATACGAGGTAAGTAAAACTTACACCCTTATGTAGGACACGTGTTTATTTTATAAACTATAAATGCGAAAGATGTAATACCTAAAATAAGGGTTCCGACACGACCGATACAAGTCGGAACAAGTATAAATGATAAAAACCATGGTTTATGGTAAACGGGGCAAATGGGGTGAATTTGGAAATTTAAAACCATGCTTTTATTCTAATTTATGTAAATGTTTGGTCTTATAGTCCAAACGGGTCAAATGGTGATGAAACACCATTTGACAATATCGACTAATGTGATTGTCAAGTCGTATGTTATCGGGAGTGATTAGCAATTTGGATAATTGCGACGCCATAGAAATGTTGGTTAATTAACGCGAGGTATAAAACGGGTCTATATGTTGACTCGAGCCAGGTACGCATATATATAGATTTATGGTTAAAATGCAATGTTGGTCAAATACCTTAGCAAAGAGACCAATGTCGTAAAAGGAGGAAATAAGTTGACGAAAATGCCCTTGATAGGTAAATCGGGAAAACGACCCTTAGAGGTCGTTTAGATACTAGCATTATCATCATGCAACTCTTAAACACATGTAAGAGTTGTAGGCATCAACTTTGGGGGTCAAATGCCTATGAACGGGTAAATCACGTAAAATGACTATCCTAAGGGTAAAAAAATTAGGAATGTGGTTCATTATGTTAAACCCACCACAAAAATAGTTGTGGTGGAATATAAGCGGCTATTTTGAAGTGAGAATACGAAGTGTAGAAAGAGAAGAGAGAGTTTGATGCTTAAATGTACATAATTCGCTCTAAACGGGTCAAAATAAGAACTTGAGCGTAAACGGGTTTTTTATTATGTAAGAATCCCGTGATTTGAAATTAATATGATAGGAGATATGGAAATTATAAATTCATGAGTTTAAGGATCAAATAAACATGTTTGTTTGATAAAAATCGAACGGGTCGAAATTTGGTAAAAAGGGTAATAAGCCAAAGACTTAAAAAGTCTGAAATTTTGTTAAACCGGATGTTGGATTTTGACTCCATAATGTGGAGAATCAAATTACAATCACGTAGGAAGAAACGGTAGGTCAAACGGAGAAGCGGATTGAAAGATACGAAAGTTTTCGTGTCAAAAACGACAAAATTGGAATGGGCTGGTACAGGGGCCACCGTAACTTACGGTGTCCACCGTAAGTTACGGTGGAGCTGATATCATTACGCCAGTTCTCTACTGAGTTACGGTGGGAACTTATTAAATCAGGGGCCACCGTAACTTACGGTGACCACCGTAAGTTACGGTGGAGGCCGGATTTGAATCCTTGCTTCTAGGATCAAGGGATTAATATTGGGATTTTCCTGATTTTTCTTTAATTCTATGATTCAACCCATATATATTTAATTATCAAAACTAACTTTTGAGTTGGTTTTGAATACAGATGAATGTCGAGAGCCCGGATGAAGATCAAGCGTCGAGCAAGAACCGAACACGCGTTAAATGAAGCTTTCGCAAGTTGTTTCATCGTTATTCTAAAACGATGAATTAAATTACATTATGGTTGTTACAAGTTGGTATTTGAGCATGAATGTTTAAATATAAATACTCAGTAATCTGTGATTATTTACTAAAATCGCTAAGTAAAATTATGGTTGTTACAAGTTGGTATCAGAGCCTTGGTTTAAGAGACTCAAGTATGGTGGGAAAACTATGCTTGGACTTAAACCTTATACTCTTAATAAAGATTGGTGTACGGTTCGAGGCTTGATCGCAAATCCGGTAAGTACATGTATGTTAATAGTTTAGTATGCTAAAGTGATGTAAACAACACATTGGGCTATCGTGTGATACACGTTACCCCAATTAAAAGGATTGGTATGGTTGATGAAAATACGCGCGTTGACGCGTATGGTAGAAAAGCCTTGTATTATAATACGGGCGATTATTGAAGTTGACATTACTAACTCTTGTGAATGTTTTAATTGAAGGACACTCGCATCTGAAGATGACGAGAGTGGAACGAATTGTAGATATGATGATGGAACGGTCCGAGATAGGATAAGAAGAACATACTCATCAAGGACCTAAATCGCGCAACGATCGCAAATAAGTAATGGCAAGAAAGCCCGTTAGGGTAAGCATTTACCAGGTGCATGTTTAAATTTTTGCATGAATAGAAATATGCAACAAATATGTAGAAAATGATTGTTGCATATGTAAATTAGAAACTTGGAAAACCTGAATAGAAATACATATCCAGGATATTATTTCCAAGAAAACTAAATAGAGGCGTTACTTACATAGGGCGTGATGTGAAAACTATAAAAAGGTCGTGTATGTCATGTGTTAATCGCTTACTCTGGCCAAGTAAGTGATGGCATATGATACCATGAGTTTCTTATAGCGAACACATTTACATCCGATGTAGTAAGGACGGGGTGAGAGGGACAAATTAAAAAGGTACCCAAATGAATCAGATAAGCAGAATATATGATCATAATGTAAACGCACAGCCAAGTGACGGAAGTGTATTATGTTAGGATGATGAGCCCGAGAGAAGGGACAAAGACACATGTACAATGATTAAGGTACGCATTGGGAGGGGGTGTACTTACACTCGAACCCGGAGAATGCAAACATGTAAAATGATTAGGATATGCTTTGGGAGGGAGTGTACTTGCACTCGAACCCAGAAAATGCAAATATGCCTCTTAACGGGCCGTTTTTGTAAAACGTCAAACTTGAGGACAAAGTCGGAATATAAAAATGAAGCGAAGTCTTAGTGCATACCGGGAGGGTTGCAATAATAACAACTTCGGTAAAATGCCCGGTTGATGGGTAAGGATTTAAACACATGCGGAGACTGAGAAACGGGAACGCGGATGGAAACTCAAAAGACTCGGGTTTCGGGTCATGACTAAAAGATGATAAGAAGCTGTAAATTGAAATTTTGATAAATTATGTTCAACTATTTTAAAGTTGAACGGGTTGAATAAAGAATGAAAATTTTCATTCATAAGCAATGAAATTTCATACGAACAAGTCAAAAGAATTAAATAAATGATGACGATTGCTAATGTAAGTAAGCGTGAATCGAATAAATAAAAGTGTGAAATACTAATGAACCTATGTAAAGGGTTTAAAAGAAATAAATTTATAAATCGGGGAAACGGTGAGTGTAGGACAAACGGACGCGTAAGCAACGTCAGAAGTCATAAGTCGGAAGGTCAGTCCGAAAGTAAACGAATGAAGTCTTAGACTACGGTCAAGACCAACTAAAGTTCAAAAATCGAAAACAAATGATTCCAAACATAACAAGGGATGCCTTGAAGCTATATAGGTATATATACATTTGAAAATGAATACGAATAAAAGATGATCTACGGGATCATCATAACCTACAGGATTAAACGTGGTAATAAGGTCTACGGGACCAAGAAGACCTTTGGGTCACCGATAGAAAGAAACGAATTGTCGGGGTTTCACCTTGAAAAGGTAAAAAGGTGAAAATCTAAAGAAATAACCTACGAGGCTAAGTGAAAGAACCTCCGGTTCAATAGTAAAAGACGAGGAAACTGGTTGTAACTTCCGGCGTAAATTAATAACGGGAGATAAAGTTTGTATAAAATCGATGGGTTTCGCTAAGTTAAGTAAATGGGTTAAAAGCGAAGAGATCATAAAAGGCCGGGTTGGCAATAAGATATACCTTAAGGACGGGAAGTATGATGACGGCGACTAATCAGTCTGGCCGGTAAAACCCTTCAAAGTCGGAGTAGTGTCACGACTTATCACCTATATAAAGCGCCTGTTGAAATAAGACTAACTTGAAGTAAACATAATGAAAATAAATATAACCGAGTGATCAGATGACAACTCGGTCAAATAAATGACAAGAATAAGAAATACAAAATGAAAGTATCGGCCTGCGAGGCCATACACATAAAAGGTGTATACACTTTGAAATCAAAAGCACATTATCATACTTTCCTGGTAGGAGTATTATGTGCGAGCAAGGCTCAAGTGATCACCAAAGCTAAGGTTCGGAAGATCTAAACTAGTAAAGTACGTAAGAAAGGTTTCGGGGACGAAACCTCTTTAAGGGGGGTAGACTTGTAACACCCCGAAAACGAGTTTAGTAATTAAACTTCGTTAATAGTGATGGACGGGTAAAATACCGTTAGTGGTAAAATTTAACCCGGTAAATATTAGGACTTAAATAAATAAATAAACCTAATATTAATTAAAAGGGGGAAATAAATGCTTGAGAAAACATAAAGTTATGAAAGGCTCGAGTTAACGGGACTTAAAATATCACGGGTTATAACTTCCCGAACCTATTAAGTTAACTAGGGATAATTAACCTAGTTACTAGTATGTGGCTAAGTGATAAATGGTAAGTTGTAGCTTCAATTGATCAAAATAAAACATGAGGGACTAATACTTGCCAAGTGGGAAACTTGTTTTAATTAAAACAAGTAATAACACACAATACACACACTAAGGGTGTGTGTGGAGATCGACCATGAAGAGCTCTTTGGAGCCCAAACCCTAACTTCAACAAGAATCAACAAATTGAAGGTCAAATCCAGCTCAAATCAAATGCATGAACACGTATAAACGATCACCAAGTCGTGGGGATCATAAGGTATGTAAAATCTTGATGTTTGGTGAAGTTGTAAGAATTTGATAATCATCCTAATCGCGAATTAGGCATGGATTAGAGAAGCTATGGCTAGATTAGTGATGTATACTTGCTTAGGAACGAAACCCTAAGTGAAAATCATACATGACATGCTATGATTCGAGTAATTTGATGATTTACCACTTTTAGACAAGTGGGTTTTGATTATGTAGTGAAGATGATGATATTTTTAATTCTAAAAATCGTCATAATTGATAGTTGAAGTTAGATACTTGAACAAATTATAAGTTTGAGTGAAAGCTTATGCATGACTCGAAGTGGGTTTTTGTATGTTATGGTGAAATTGGTAATTTCGTTCATATAAATAGGTGTATGAAATCGTGTAGTATATTAGTTCATATGAAGAACTTGATTATATAAGGTGTTGGGATGAATGCTAGAGATATGATGAACGGGTCTCACTTATAGGTGAGAATCCTTAGTTCTTGTGAAATGAATGAATAGATAAGTTTTGATAATCGCTTGAACTAATTAAAGTGATTGAAATGTGATAAACGTGGTTAGAACTTTGGTTAAAACGGTGGCCTAAAGATAACGCCTACCGGGTAATTAAAGAATGCAAAAACTAGTTGATGAACTCGAATATGCATTTAGTATACTAATGGGCATTTGACTTTTAAAAAGTCAAACTGACCTACGATGTGATGAATGATAATTAGATATAGAAATGCGTAAGGTGGAATAATCGTATTAAGCCATGATTAAACTAACCACCTTATGAATGATGAATAATAGTTGGCGCTTAACAAGCTAGGTGAAGCTTGGGAGAAAGTGGGTTAAACGAATCAAGAAGGAAAAGAAAAGTGTAGCTTGGATACGAGGTAAGTAAAACTTACACCCTTATGTAGGACACGTGTTTATTTTATAAACTATAAATGCGAAAGATGTAATACCTAAAATAAGGGTTCCGACACGACCGATACAAGTCGGAACAAGTATAAAGGATAAAAACCATGGTTTATGGTAAACGGGGAAAATGGGTGAATTTGGAAATTTAAAACCATGCTTTTATTCTAATTTATGTAAATGTTTGGTCTTATAGTCCAAACGGGTCAAATGGTGATGAAACACCATTTGGCAATATCGACTAATGTGATTGTCAAGTCGTATGTTATCAGGAGTGATTAGCAATTTGGATAATTGCGACGCCATAGAATGTTGGTTAATTAACACGAGGTATAAAACGGGTCTATATGTTGACTCGAGCCAGGTACGTATATATATAGATTTATGGTTAAAAATGCAATGTTGGTCAAATACCTTAGCAAAGAGACCAATGTCGTAAAAGGAGGAAATAAGTTGACGAAAATGCCCTTGATATGTAAATCGGGCAAACGACCCTTAGAGGTCGTTTAGATACTAGCATTATCATCATGCAACTCTTAAACACATGTAAGAGTTGTAGGCATCAACTTTGGGGGTCAAATGCCTATGAACGGGTAAATCACATAAAATGACTATCCTAAGGGTAAAAAAATTAGGAATGTGGTTCATTATGTTAAACCCACCACAAAAATAGTTTTGGTGGAATATAAGAGGCTATTTAGAAGTGAGAATACGAAGTGTAGAAAGAGAAGAGATAGTTTGATGCTTAAATGTACATAATTCGCTCTAAACGGGTCAAAATAAGAACTTGAGCGTAAACGGGTTTTTATTATGTAAGAATCCCGTGATTTGAAATTAATATGATAGGAGATATGGAAATTATAAATTTCATGAGTTTAAGGATCAAATAAACATGTTTGTTTGATAAAAATCGAACGGGTCGAAATTTGGTAAAAAGGGTAATAAGCCGAAGACTTAAAAGTCTGAAATTTTGTTAAACCGGATGTTGGATTTTGACTCCATAATGTGGAGAATCAAATTACAATCACGTAGGAAGAAACGGTAGGTCAAACGGAGAAGCGGATTGAAAGATACGAAAGTTTTCGTGTCAAAAACGGCAAAATTGGAATGGGCTGGTACAGGGGCCACCGTAACTTACGGTGTCCACCGTAAGTTACGGTGGAGCTGATATCATTACGCCAGTTCTCTACTGAGTTACGGTGGGAACTTATTAAATCAGGGGCCACCGTAACTTACGGTGACCACCGTAAGTTACGGTGGAGGCCGGATTTGAATCCTTCCTTCTAGGATCAAGGGATTAATATTGGGATTTTCCTGATTTTTCTTTAATTCTATGATTCAACCCATATATATTTAATTATCAAAACTAACTTTTGAGTTGGTTTTGAATACAGATGAATGTCGAGAGCCCGGATGAAGATCAAGCGTCGAGCAAGAACCGAACACGCGTTAAATGAAGCTTCCGCAAGTTGTTTCATCGTTATTCTAAAACGATGAATTAAATTACATTATGTTGTTTTGCTTTTAAGTTTAGTAAAGTTTTAATAAACCCGTATTTGAGCATGAATGTTTAAATATAAATACTCAGTAATCTGTGATTATTTACTAAAATCGCTAAGTAAAATTATGGTTGTTACACATAGGTTATAACCTATGTCCTTAAGCGCAGCCAAGCCCCGAATGCAATGCATCCGAGTAAACTACCATATCCTCCGTTCCATCCGGTAATGACAATACCGGTGCCTGGGTCAGTTTTTCCTTAAGCGTCTGGAATGCCCTTTCTTGATCCTTGTCCCAAATAAACTTTTCGTCCTTACGGGTTAGTTTTGTTAATGGCATAGCAATTTTGGAGAAATCTTGTATGAATCTCCGATAATAACCAGCAAGCCCCAAGAAGCTTCAGATTTCTGAAGGATTCTTCGGTGGGTTCCATCTTACCACAGCTTCTATTTTCGACGGGTCCACTAACACCCCGTCTGCACTAACGATGTGCCCAAGAAATTGCACCTCTCGTAACCAGAAGGCACATTTCGAAAACTTTTCATACAATTTCTCTCTTCTGAGCGTCTCTAACACCTCACGCAAATGACTTGTATGTTCTGCTTCATTTCTTGAATATATCAAGATGTCATCAATGAACACTATCACCGACTTGTCTAGCATAGGCTTGCAAACCCGGTTCATGAGGTCCATGAAAGCCGCGGGCGCGTTAGTTAACCCAAAGGACATCACAAGGAACTCGTAATGTCCGTACCGTGTTCGGAAAGTCGTCTTCGGTATATCTTCCTCTTTGACTTTCAACTGATGGTATCTGTAACACCCCGAAAATATAAAACTTTATATTAGAATTATAAAGTATAAATAAACGAGAATTTATTAAATAGGAATTTTTAACCTAGTTAGTTACAAGACTAGAAATAGCTTATAATAGGGTTAAAAGCTACTAAACAATATGTTGAACAAAGTTGAGGGGCCTAAGTTGTAAGAATTGAAACTATGATACTAATTTTAATAAAAAAATCAAAACCAAACACCATTTTGAAGGTGTTGGTCATACAAGAGAAGAGCAGGGGCGACTCCCCACTCTCAAACCCCTAAAAACTCACTAAACTTGCAAATTGGAGGCTCAATTCAAGTTGAAATCGAAATTAAAGTGTAGATTATTGATCCTCATCACAAGAGGATTACAAGCTATGTAAAATTTGATGAAAACTCTCAACTTGAAATTCTTATGAAATTGGGATTTTCTGAAATTAGGGTTGCATGTGTGTCTTATGATGATTTAAGAACAACTATAGTGTTTAGGGATAAACCCTAGACAAATACAAGTTGAAATCATGTAAAATTTAGTGAAAACTATGAACACCATTGTAGGTGATTAGTGTGTTATGTGTAATTTGATGAACACTAGGAAATAGAGTGTTGATCTAGTGTAAATTGATAATTTTGAAGTGATTTCAGAAATCTAGAAGTTAACAATCATGTAAAATGGTTGAATGATGTGAAATTAGGGCTAAGTGATAAACTAGAAGCTTGATGTTTTATCATGTAAAAATCTGCCCTTAAAATGTTTGTATAAATGCCTCTAAGAAGGCTTAAAACTGAAATTCCAAGTTTAAACACATAATTATGGTGTTTCGGTGTATTATGCGAATTATGATTTAAAAAGAGAGTTCTAAACATATCATAAATGAACTCTATAGGGAAGGATACCGGAACGTCGAGTGGACAAGCCGGTGGTGATTTGCGGTTGAAGGGCGTGCACTAAGGTATGTAAATTGACCCGTTACATTTGATGAATTATTGTTAAACTATGCCTTGTGGATTAAAAGTTGTGTTGATTGTAGCGACTTTGTTCGTTACTTAATTCGTAGGTTAAGAATTT